>BLSH010522051.1:239308-249754 GCA_018402905.1 Glandirana rugosa
ATCAAACAAGACGAAAAGAGATAAACAAGAAGACCATGTGACTGTTGGAGGTTTCTACTGGAACGCGAAAGATGTTTAGTTTGTAGTGGTATCGATGGTCGAAACTGGGAGTAGTCGGGGGTTAGGGAAGGGAGTGGAGATGTCTTCTTTCCTATGGGCATCGTTGTCCGTGCGATCGTTCGGGTTCCGTCCGGACCCGGACCCGGACTTTGTCCCGAAGTTCGGACTGACCAGCAGAACCCGAACTTCCAGAGGTTCGCTCAACTCTAGTCATAATGTTTGATTAGCTTAGATGTGTGAGAAAGGAAACCAGCACTTACTGTGGTGGCTGTGGTGCTGGCAAAACAAGGTTGCAGGGATATGCACGGGTATCCTTTCTTCTGTAGAGGTGAGGGAAGGGATTGGGGGCTGATGAGGGTCAAAGCTGGTAGCTATGGTGATGTTTGATTTGTAGAAAGCGCAAGGTCATCTTTGGAGGTTGTCAGTGTACCAGAAGAACAAATAGAGAAAAGCAGAACAAACTATAATAGGAGCAAACAATGTAAAATGATAAAAAAGAATTTGCAAAATGATTCAGGAACATTATACACTGTTCATAGGAACTGAGGGGAATTTAAAAGATGTCCATGCTTATCCATGGCTGGGGGGGGAAGCTATACTATAAGGGTTGTGTAGAGCTTTGGTAATTGTGGCCAAGTTGTGTCAGCACTGAGGAGTGTGTCATGAGGGGTCAAGGAGCAGCTGCAGAGAGGCATATTGGTCCAGGTGTGATCTGACTTGTGGAACATGTCTAAAAGAGCTTCCTTTGTGCAGTAAAAGTGCAGTCTAAGCAGGACATCTCTAGGCACATCATCTGCTAAAAATGATGGTTTTGGCACTCTGTGGAGTCTGTCTACCGTGAGCTCTAGGGCAGATAGCTCCTAGATCTGCCCTCAAGGTCAGCCATTTTGTCTTTAATCCGCAGGATTTCATTGCTGCTGTACTGTGGGCATCCACCAATGTGTTAAAAGAAGTGGAGTACTCCCCCATGGGCTTTTCCACATGAGCTATCCTCTCCCGACTGCCTGAACCTCCTCCTGCTATTTTTTCACTGTGGAGATCATGTTGTTGTGCAGAGAGGATCTGAGGGACATTAGCTTGTCCTTTAGCACAGTATCCCACACTGGCTGGCAGATGTGAGGGAAAACAGCAATGAGGCCTGGTGCAATAGGAACAGTAGGCCCAGTCACCTCCATGTCCAGGTCCTAGTATCCACTGCTTGGGGAAGCTGTGCATTGTTTGGTCCTAACAGGACTTCTTGTGGTGGGTGTAGAGGTCGCAGAGGAGGATCTGCTGACTGGGAGGGCCTTTGTCTCAGCACAGCCCTATTCAAGGCAGAATCACTAGGCACTATGAACTGAAAATCACCTTCTTAATGTGTTTACAACTCCTATCTTAGACCATTTGGATGCAACTTGTGAACACACACCCTAAATCTAGCAACAGGCAATGATCTACATAGTCCTTACATCCCCAGCACATTCTCCATATCACCCCTATAAAATTGATACAGAGGGGAATTGACCTGGGAACAATTATAACTAAGGTTGGCCCCCGGCCACAATTACCCTCAGCACTACCATAAGCCATACTGACCTCTCAGGAGCTCAAGACCACTTCCAGCCGCAGCCTACCACTCTTCCACACTGGGGCGTTATAAACAGCTGCTGACTCCGGCTGACCTTTCCTCCTCTGTGTAGATGGGTTCAATCGCACCCTCGGCCAACAAACCCCCACTAACACCTCCCTCGAATTACCCCTTAGCTGACTGCTCAATCCCACTTCCGACACTAACTCCCTACTTCCCCATACCACTCCACTAACCTTCCTGCCCACATGTTCTATGCAGGGGCAGACTCTCCTTAGCCCCCTCTCCCGTGTCTTAATTACTTGAAGCCTCTCAATCAAAACCCGAAATGGCAACTCCCAGAGAAAAAAGCAAAAATATTACTGTCAAAATTACTTCCCTTAATGTTAGGGGCCTTAACACACCAGAAAAAAGAACACAGGTTCTCTCCTACATGAAAAGTCTATGAACGGATGTGGTGTTTTTACAAGAAACACACTTCTGCACAGATGCAATCCCAAAACTCCTGAACAAACACTACACACAAATCTACCACGCGACTTCACCCACATCCAAATCCAAGGGTGTATCTATACTCATCTCAAAGAACACACCACTTCAAATAATAGACTTCCTTATAGACATAGTAGGTACATTTTTCTCAAAGGTCACCCTTGCTAATATGCATAACCCCAACACATCCCAGGTTCCATTTTTGAGTTCTTCCACCCAACAACTAATGGCCTTCCAGCAGGGAATACTAATCCTAGGAGGAGACCTTAATGTCCCCTTAGACCCTCTTATTGGCACATCTTCTGGACATTTGTGCTTTCCCTACAGAGCCCTAAGACAAATTAAATAATCCCTTCAAAACTTGATGCTCCATGATGCATGGCACACACTTTACCCTGAAGAGAAAGATTGCACATTTTACTTAGCACCTCATAATAGAGACTCCCGACTGCACTACATCTTCCCGACACAACAAGACCTCCCTCCCCTAACAGCAGCAAGCATTGAACCCATGACCCGATCTGATCGTCACCTCATCACAATCACACTAACCTTCCCAGAAAAGACTACTTTTGCCCCAATCTGGAGATTAGACCCAACTATCCTAACAAACACTGCAAACTCCAAAGAAATACACACCTCCCTGAGCAATTATTTCAGAGAAAATGACACACCGGACACATCCAGCTTGACACAATGGGAGGTTCACAAATGCGTGATACGAGGTAGGATAACATCCCTTGCAACAAAAAGAAAAAAAGAAAAAGCAGCCCGACTTAAAGAACTATATGAGAAAATAAGAAAACTGGAAGCAACCCACAAATGGACACTAGCCCACAAGACCCAATTGGAACTAACAGAAAAACGCACACAACTACAGGAGGAACTAGGCCACACATTACGTAAGAAATTTACCCTCACACAAAAGCTTTTCTATGAGCATGGAAACAAAAGCGGTCATCTGCTGGCATAAGCGCTTCACACGCAGAAAGCAAAAACAACAGTACACAAGCTTATTTCACCAGCAGGTAAACCTCTAACACATAACACAGAAATAGCACAGGATTTTAAAAACAATTACGCAGACCTGTACAATCTCAACACAAATCACCCCCCCATCCCTCCCCCCTAGACAGAACTAAAGAAATTAATAAATTTCTAGATAAATATTGTCCCAAAGCAATCTCCTCTGACACATCAAAAAAACTAGAGGGCCCCTTACAATAGAAGAATTATAAAACAATAAAACAAATAAAACCAGGAAAAAGCCCAGTACCTGATGGTCTATCGGCAGTATACTATAAGACCTTCAGTGATGTATTACATTTCCCCTTCTTAAAGGCATTTAATTCTTTATCACACACAAATCCGCTCTCATCGGGGATGTTGGAAGCGCACATAACAGTCATCCCAAAAGAGGACAAAGACGCGTCTCAACCCACAAACTACAGACCAATATCCCTTCTCAATGTGGACGTCAAGATATACTCGAAAATACTAGCCAATAGACTTCTGACTATACTACCCTCTACTGTTTCCCAAGACCAAGTAGCTTTTGTCCCTGGACGTGAAGCCAGGGACAACACAATCAAAGCTATCAATATCCATCATCGCATCACGAAGACCAACCAAAAAGGTTTTTTATGTCCCTGGATGCAGAGAAGGCATTCAACAGGGTAGCATGTGACTATATGCATGCAGTGCTACATGCCCTAGGTCTGGGCCCTAGCATAACAGGCTGAATATCTTCACTTCATGCAAAGCCCACTGCCAAGATCCGAGTCAACAATACCCTGTCAAGTGCCTTCCCCATCCGCAATGGAACAAGACAGGGCTGCCCCCTGTCACCTATTCTCTATATACTAACCCTGGAACCATTATGCTGCCTAAGAAGCAACCCAGACATAGCAGTAATCCACTCCACTGACAGAGAATTTAAAGTAGCTGCGTACGCAGACGACATTCTTCTATTCCTATCAAAACCCCTCACCTCCCTCCCAGTGTTACTAAAAGAATTCAAATTAAATAAGAGCATATCTCTGTCGAAAGATCAAATCAACCAATGTGAAGCGAACTTCCCATTCGTTTGGAATCAAAGCTCAATTAAATACCTAGGCATACAGATACCTCCCAACCTCAAGAACCTCTACAAAACTAATTACATACCCATCATAAACAAGCTAGCTTCTAACGTGCAAAATAGGCCGTATTCTCCTGGTTCGGGAGACCAGCGATTCTGAAAATGAACGCTCTACCAAGACTACTATGCATCCTCCAGACAGTCCCTATTCATGTCCCCCCTGTGTTCTTCAAAACTTACAAAATCCTATGTTCCAAATTTTTATGGGGAGGGAACAGACCCAGGATCAACTACACACAATTGACATTACCCAAGCATCTGAGAGGAATAGGCCTCCCAGATCTTCAGAATTACTATAAAGCCTTCCACCTATCCAGAATTGTAGACTGGAATGTACACAATAAGCAAAAAGATTGGGTACACCTGGAAGCGTCTTTCACAATCCTAAAATTGAAATCTATACCCTGGATACCTGCAAAACATCACCCTCTAGAAATACTCACTCACCTCTTAATAGAACCCACCATACAATGCTTCCATAGGTACTGCAAGCAAGCAAACCTGTCGTCAATCATCAGTCCCCTGACACCTATCAAATCAAACCTCGACTTCCCTCTGGGAATGCATAGCCAATTCCTCTCAGATTACTGGTTATCAGACCAAATTCTAGTGTGCCACTTCAATTAAAATGAAAAACTCATATCAACGACATACCTTTCTGCACAAATGAAGAAACCCCCTATCCCACCTTGGCAATTTTTAATGATCTCCCTTTTCCTCAAATCCATAAATTCTACATTTTCTTGCTCAAGACAACTCACACCATTTGAGCACTTACGTACGCAATCCACTCCTCAAAATCACCTTATCTTTACCATACACTCACTTTTATTTGCAAAACATCAACCTAATAGCAACGCAGCATATCAGAAATGGGAATCAGACTTGTCTCTCAACTTGGCCCCAGAGGATTGGGAAAAATCCACGCCAACATTCACAAAGGCTCCTTAAATATCTCCACACAAGAAAATGGCTCCAAGATCCAAACCAGATGGTACCGCACCCCAAACATTTTACATAAATTCAAATCAACCATACCAAATACATGTTGGAGATGCCTCAGCACAACTTACACCACTCAAAACTATCTCATAAAACATACCACAAGTCATTAGCGATGCATATGATTAACGCAGCGAAACAATGTATCCCAATCCACTGGATGTCCACTAACATTCCCTCAACCAAAGAATGTCTCAATTGAATCAAAAAAGTAGCTGAAATGTAAGAACTGATCCATATAGCCTGAGATACACCACCAAAATTCAGCTCGAAGTGGGCATGCTGGACCCATTTTCTCTCAACCTCAGAACACTTCCACTTAACCGCAGTACCCAAATAAAGAGGAAACTCTATCCCAAAACTGAGAGACCTCCCTAGAAACTCCAGAAATAGCCCATCAAAGGCATGGACACCTAAAATGGTCTTCCCTAGACCCCTCAACACTACACACTCTGGAGAAGACACGGGAGAGGAGGAGGCAGGAATACACCCCCCCCATTAAATCCCCCTCTCCTTCCTTTTCGGGACCACCTCCATCAATAACAAACCTACACAAATTCAGAAGACTCCCACATAGGAACAAATCTCACACAACAGACCGGTTACGGTCCCTGTATTTTAACCAAAACAAGAAGGAAATAACAAATGGAGGGTAATCAATGCTCCACCACAGCCAGTCCCCAATAAGGGTGGAGGAGTGTCCATGGTCACCACTCACTCTTCAACACAACAGTGACATCACAATAGACTCCATGATGCCCGGACCCATAAGACACAATATACGTGCTCAAATGATACATAGGATCACAGTTCCACCTAACCCCCCCCACACACACACTATTTACACCTTGATAATACAGACATTTACAGATAATTAAAGCTTGTTGCCTAAAAATACTTTCACTGACATTGATTCTTCTTATCTTGCCATGAGAGATGAAAAACTGTTATGCTGGGTGTAAACTCTGTAGTCCATGGAAATACAAGTATAACTTGTATTTCCATGTACTACTGTTATTAATGTCAAAATTCAATAAAATTCTTTGGGGGAAAAAAAAAGAATGAGGGATGCATGGTCTGACCATGTAATGTTGTCAGTCATAGACTCCTTGATTCTCTGGAGGAGCCATTTGTCGACTAGAACATCTGGGAGTATGAGTTGTGAATGGTAGAAAAGAAAGTATGGTCTTTCTCTGAGGCGTGAATACAATGCCATTTGTCAAAAAGATTGTGAGTGTGCAAAATGGACTGCAAAGAGATTGAGATACATTTAGGTTGTGCAGTAGAGTCCATTGTAAAATCTGAGACCAAGTTGAAATCTCCACAGAGTATGAGAAATCCCTGCTTGACTTTATTCACCTTGGGCATCAGTTTATTCAGAAAACAAATCTGATTAGTATTAAGGGCAGATAAATTCACCTCTGTATATATCTAACAGAGTTTAGGTCACACACCAAGATGAGAAAGCAGCCTGCTGGATCATTGATTACCTCAACCAGGTGGAAGGCCACAGTATCTCTAAATGCAAGTAACACCCCCCTTTTTTGTGAGCATAGAGGCAGAGAAGATATGTAGAAAATTTCAGGGAGAGCATTTAGGAAGTGTGGTTTGGTGGAAATACATCTCTGGTATGCATAACACATCACACTGGAATTTAAGGACCTCTTTTCAGAGGGACAGCCACTTGGCAGGGTGATTGAGGCCTCTTGCATTGATGGACAAGAACTTAAGAGGCTAGGTGATAAATATAAATACTGTTAAATGTGCAATACAAGGTATTCACAGGTATTCCACAATGTATGGCAGGAATTAGTACTTGGGCAATGATGATGGGTACAGTCTGTGTAGATCTGATAGAGAGAAACTGTGCTGTTGTTAGGATGTTCCAAGAAAAAAACAGAAAGAGGAAAAAAAACAGTAAGAAAGAAGGCAAAATACAATATAGCCAAAGAGTTAAAGGATCTGTGTGTACTGTATTACTGCTCAAATTAACAGAGGCGTAAGTCTGCTAGCAAAGGCTCTGAGTAAACAGGCCAGGAGAAGGCTGAATAACAAGCAAAATAACTCAGCCAGGGCTTTCAGGATGCACAGATGCAGGTGTGCTGGTTGATTTACCCTTAGGCACTGAATTGGAGGAAGTACAATCCCTGTTGGAAATGGAAAAGGAATCAGCCATGATGCCCCACGCCAGTGGTGTCACTAGGGTTGGTGTCACCTGGTGCGATAAAACATGGAAACATGGTGTCACACCCTGCAATAATTTCTTTCCCATAGAATACTGCATATAATGGCAATAGTAGTGCCCTTAACAACTATCAAGCAACTAGCAAATATGAATAACAATATCCCATGACAATAATAGAACTCAAAGTTTAAACTTTTAGAGAACTATGTGCGGAGTAACAGCAGGAGCAGGACAGAGAAGAAGGCACTGGGCAGGCTGGTGCATTAGGCTCTCTCCTGTCTAGCCTGCCACAATGCCCTACAGGGCACTAGGAAGCCTAGTTTCAGGCCAGCAGCACATGGTCATGCTGCGCACCCCAAACAGGCTGCTGTAAATGATCAGTGCATTCATTCCAATCCATGCACTGTCATGAATAAGGGTGATACCATTGTGGCCAGATGTCACTTACTACTTAATGGTGTCAGCCCTCTGGCAGGTGTCATCTGGGTGCGATCCGCACCCATCTCTCCCCCATAGTGATGGCACTGCCCCAGGCCCATAGAAGCCCCTTTTCCACTGAGAAGATGGTGTGGATGTCACTATTTCTGTAGATCAAGAGCTTAGACAAGTTGCCCCATTTGTAAGTAATTGTATTCAGTTTCCTTTTAAGTTGCAGAGTATATTGGTAGGGATATGCATAGAACTGTAGATTGGTATAAGAAAGAAGTAGTGGGTCCACATTGCGAGAAAGAATCATAGTCTGGTCCTTGACATGGAAAAAGTGTATGTGCATAAGCACATCCCTGGACACTTCTTCTGGTATAAAAGATGGTTTAGGCAGAATTCTTTCTATAATCAACTCAAATTCTGGAATGTCAGGAAGCAGGGCCTTGAACAGATCACAGGTGTAGCTTCAAAGCGTTTGCGGTTGTGCTGTCTCAGGGATACCTCTGATTTCCAAAAAATTACACTAAGATCTGTCCTCCATATCCGCTAGCTTAGCCTTGGTCCAGGCATGCTCATCCACATTTTCATTGTGAGCATCTACAAGATCATTGATGGTATGAACAAATTCACCCATCTTGCTTTCAATATGATCCACTCTGGAACCTATGGTCTGTACTTCTTCTTTAAATTGCTTAGCGCTATGTAGAATATTGGCATGCAATGTTTCCCTGAGTGATATTAACATAGCTTTCAGTGTGGTGTCTAAGACAGGCTGATTAGTAGTAGGAAAGGCTGTGATTGAGTCTGGTAGCTCCCTTGTCTCATCTAATGAGTTGTATTTGTAATTAAACTCACCCATCAGGTCGCTTTGGTCGTCTAGCCTGTTCTTGGATTTAGCAGGACTTCCCAGAAGAGGCGTTAAAGCCGCAGGTGATGGTGAGGATCTAGGGGGAATCTCTATAGGAAGATCCTCTGAAATGGGCTGCAGAAGGAGACTGTCAGCTGCCACATGGTGAGGAAGAAGCGCTGGAGCAATCTTGCTTGGATCCCTTAGTGGCCTGATGGAAAAAGGCCTTCAGCTTCTGTGGGGCATTGTCATCTTTCCTTTTGCAGGTCATTTTGCCTTAGTGTGTGGAAGGCAGTCTGCTGCTATGATCTTGCTTGGATCCCTTAGTGGCCTGGTGGAAGAAGGTCGTCAGCTTCTGTGAGGGGGGTGTCATCTTACCTTTTGCAGGTCATATTGCCTTAGTGTGTGGAAGGCAGTCTGCTACTATGAGGATTGGATCCGAGGCCTGGAAGACCTGCTGGAAGCCATTATCCTCCACTGGTGGCTGGAGCTCCAGATCTATGCTGCCATCTTGTGCTGCCATGCCCCAAACAGGTCTGTTTCAATTTGATTTTAGTGCATTACTGGACAAACCCCCAAATAAAAAACCCAGAGTGCTACAAACATGCACACAAATACGCACATACAAACACACAAGCACACACTATCTAGTCTGTATGCAATGTGGATACACTAAAGTCACTTAACCTCCCTATATAGCTGGTCCTTTTTTTTTCTTTTTGAACAGGACTTCTGGCATTAACTATTCTTTTTCTCTTTCTTTCTTTCTCTCTCTCTCTTACTCACTCATAATACATATTTTAAGTTATCCTTTGATGAAGTAAAGTCCTCCTTTGCTGTTGCTGGCACAGGCCTTTTATCCAAAAGAATTTGCAGTCCTTCCCACGTGGGAGTAGCCCTTTGCCACTTACAACACTTTCAGGTCTTACATCAGTTTCTATGAGTCAGGCATTTCTGCTTACAAACTCTAAATAGCAGAGTGGTATCTTAGGACAGCTAGGTCCAAAGGTCAAACTATTATTGCTTTCTTTTTGACACAGCTGCTAAGACTTGAGTACAGTATAGCTCCTTAAATGGTGAGAAAATTTGAGTAGTAGGAATCATCAAAGTAAATGGTACACACATCATTTTCCCAGTGTTTGAAAATACAGCACAACTGGTCTTACTTAAAGTGGATTTCCACCCAAAAGTGGAACTTCCGCTTTAAGTGAAAGTGACCCACTGACATGCTACAATTGGCATGTCATTTTTTTTTGGTTGTGCCTGAATGTGGTGCTGTCTGAGTATTGGGAAATAGGTGTGGACCTTATATACTGTTTGTCATATGTTAAAGTGGGGCTGTGTCCCTCACCATAAATTGTGATATTAAAGTGCATATGTGCCAAGTGCTGTATATAACTTAGTTATCACATTAAATCATAAAATCAATATTACTGGTGTTTTATCCTGACCCCATAAAACAATATAAATATCAATCCACTGTGTACAATGTGTAAAAATGATGTATTAACCACTTGACAACTGGGCACTTAAACCCCCTTCTTAATTAAACCAATTTTCAGCTTTCAGTGCTCTCACATTTTGAATGACAATTACTCAGTCATACTACACTGTACCCATATGAAATTTTCGTCCCTTTTTTCACACAAATAGAGCTTTCTTTTGGTGGTATTTAATCACCATTGGGGTGTTTATTTTTTGAGCAATAAATGGAAAAATACCGAAAA
>BLSH010522051.1:252200-294192 GCA_018402905.1 Glandirana rugosa
AGACGTTATTTTTGTGACATAGGTAACCTATTTTAAAACGTATCTAATTGGTGAACGGCTGGCACATCGCATCTATGTGCCGCCGTTCACCGTGGGTAACAACACCCTCCTGCAATATATTGCAGGAGGGTTTTAGCGCGAGGGCGCGTGGGGGGACCCCGCGCGTGGACCCTCGTAGGCACTGGCGGCCCAGACACTCTGGGCCGCGTAGTGCCTAGTGCCATTTACCGACGAACCTCGTCGGCAAATGGTGCACTAGCGAGGCAGTTTACTGCCTCGTAGTGTACATTTGTCACCGATCGGTGCGGAGAGGGGGGAGACAAGCCGGCACTTCCGCCGGCTTGTTTACATGTGATGCTCCGTCATTTGACGGAGCGATCACGTGGTAAACGGCTGCTCCAAGCAGCCATTTACCGTGATCCGTGATGCGCCGGGTCTCACAGACCCGGCGGTCACGGATGCTCCCAGGTGCGCGCCCCAGGGGGGTGCGCGGGAGCGCGATTTTGGGAGGACGTTATATAACGTCCTCCCACAACAATGGGTGCCACTTGCCGCCGTGTATCTACGCTACACGGTCGGCAAGTGGTTAATCTATGCAAAATTTTATCCAATGGATACAGTGTTTTTATTGCAGATTGATATTTATATTGTTTTATGGGGTCAGGATAAAACACCAGTAATATTGATTTTATGATTTAATGTGATAACTAAGTTATATACAGCACTTGGCACATATGCACTTTAATATCACAATTTATGGTGAGGGACACAGCCCCACTTTAACATATGACAACAGTATATAAGGTCCACACCTATTTCCCAATACTCAGACAGCGCCACATCCAGGCACAACCACTATCAGTCTTATATCCCACCTGCGGGAGGGAATCACTGGAGGGCAGCAGCCGAGTACAGGAACCCATAAGCGCGGTACATACCCCTTCTATATCATTTTTTTTTGGTAGGGGATACCTGTTTTTTACAGGTATCCAGCTCCCACTTTCTTTCCTGGCATCGAGGCACCAGAAGGAAGTTCACCTCTCCCCCTCCTTCCCGGCAACCTTCTGGGACATGTCACAGGTTCCAGAAGATAGCCCAGCCATTCACAGCACGCAGCGTGGCTCGAGCAAGCGCAGTGTGCGCCCGGCTTTGAAGCCACACTTGCTGTGGAGGGGGAGAGGAGCGAGGCAGCGGGCGGCCGCATTGTTGGGCCATGGGACAGGTGAGTGTCTCATTATTAAAAGTCAGCAGCTACATTTTTTGTGGCTGCTGACTTTTAAAACAGTGGAACTGTGCTTTAATTTTACAGTAGAGATGTTTCTCACTGTTGTTCTTGCTAGCAAACACAAATAACCAAGGCAACGAGTCTAAGCTTGTTCTTTTCTTGTTTGTGAGTTTTGTCTTTCCTGTTTAGGTGAGCATCAGCAGAATACATGCAGGAAGTGTAATGTGCCTGTAACCAGGAAGTGATGTGTGAGCATGAGCATGAAGCAGGACCGCCATCAGGGCAGCACTTTTGTAAGGGGCCCCAGTGTCTCAAGGACCCTTACAACAAAGACTTTACCGGTCTTTAACATTGAAGTCTATGGGAGGGGGTCACCCGGTTTGAGGACACCATTCTCCCAAACCATAGCCAATAAAAATACCAAACTTTAGTCACATAGAGAGTGCCCCCTGGGCAACAATTGGGCCAGGTTTGGGACCTCCAGCATCTATGGTTCGGTCGTACCAGGTCCTCAAAATGACCAGTCATTGACTGGCAATTCTCAGGTGAACTTCGGACTTAACATTGGAGTCTATGGGGGGCACCCAGTTTGGGGACACCGTTATCCTGAATCATAGGCAATAAAAATACCAAACTTGGGAGTGTGCATGCGCGGGTCTCCCAGCATGGCTGCTTGAGCCGGGAGCTCCGCACTACCGCCCGACATCGGAGCCCGCCCTGACTCCACAGCCCAACGAATTTTCCCCAGAACGGAGGATCCGGTCCCCAAGGCAGGGTAGCATCTCCCCTGCATGTCTGCACCGACCGCCTGGAAGGATCTAAGCCTACTTTTCGCCGCGACCTCATCTATAGGGTGTACCAAGATGGCCACTGCTCTGGCCGCAGCTACAGGAAGCGTGGAGGGCCTTCGTTGGGACAGTCTGAGCTGCCCTTTGCTCCCTGATGCCAGGCAAGTGCTCTCCCCTGCTGTACTAACTTATACCCCAGGGGCACAGGGAGGCATCTTACAGCACTCCACGCCTTCCCCTTCCTCTACAGAATCGCTGTTAGGCCGATTTCAGGGGGAACTTTCCTCACCTCCACTGGGGCCTAATAGTCCAGCACCAGCATCACCCAGCCCCCCCAGCCCTAACATCTCTTTACAAGTAGAAGATCTCTACCATAAATTCTCTGCTCTCTTGGAAAGGGGTCTAGCAAATACGGTTGCCACTATAACAGGAGAGATCAAATCAGATTTTGAAATGCTAGGGGTCCGGATTGAGGCAATTGAGAATAAGCTAGAATCAACTGCGGCAATCTCGAACCAGAATTCAGATCTTATCGGCTCCCTACAAGATCAATTGGACACGGCCCTTTCGAGAATCGACGATCTAGAAAATAGGTCTAGACGATATAATTTTAGAGTGAAAGGTCTTCCGGAGGAGATCAAGGACATCCCTGACGCAATACAAAACTTGATCACTAACCTATTACCGGACACTCCTAAACACCGTTTGGAATTGGACAGGGCCCACAGAGCTCTAGGACCCCTTCGGAAAGATGGCATCTCAAGAGACATAATCGTCAAGCCCCATTTTTACGATATAAAGGAAGGGGTCATGAGACAGTCCAGATCCACTGCCAAGATTATCTGCAAAAGGCACCCTGTTCAAATCTTTTCCGATCTTGCTCCATCTACAATCCAGAAAAGGAGAGCTTTGAAACATCTTCTAGCAATGTTAACGGAGAAGGAAATCAAGTACAAGTGGTCCTTTCCATTCGCTGTTAAATTTCCCCTCAAAGGTCAGGAGTATGCATTCTCCTCTCTTCAAGAAGGGGAGAGACTCTTCCTCCACCTGAAACAGATTTCCCAGGAATCCAATATGGACATCTCCAACAACAGCAGCTCGTCCAAGAGACATTCTCCCACCAGCCCCAGGACCCCTCTCTGGATGAAGTCCAAGACAAAGCGAGCAAAAGAGAATGGGCCCCCTTGACCTGGGTCCCAGGTGAGAAATATTTGGCTTCTAATTTGTAGAACTTCTTCTCGGGGAAAATGCTCACTCTCCAGTCTTCCCCTTCTGGTCTCGATCTTTCTGTAACCCTTTTTTTTTTTTCTTCTCTCCCTTCAAGGGGTCTCCACGGATCTATGTCCCCCTTCCGCCTCTAAGGAGAGCTTTGGACTCATGTTAACTTTTTTTGTTAGGTCTGAAGGACCATGGGTCAGTCAAAATTTGTCTCCAATGTCATAGATTCAAGGTGAGGGGGGAAGTGCACATAAGGGTCCTCCCATACTTCTCGGGTCCACTTGTTCTGACCCTTTTGGTCTGGCCCCAAAGGCCAGGCTTGTGGTCAGTTCTATGACCTTGTATTAGATCAGACTACATGTTCTCAAATTTTTTTTTTTTCAATGTTAATGATTTTTCTTTCACAGGGCTCCATGGCAGGGGGTTGTCCCCCTGCGCCTCCGCCTATCTCTCTGACCTCTCGAGGCAGTCCAGAAATGGGCTGTCTGGCGGTACTAGCCAGACTTTTTGTTCTATACCAAAGGGTGTCCAGGGGGCTCTATTTTTTCTCCCCCCCCCAGTCACAAATCCTTTAGTTGGAGAAAATGGCCCTTTTTAGGGCTACTTATTAGTCGAGTTTGGTTCACAATGTTTAACACCACCTTTTTCGCATTTCTAACCTCACCTTTTCTTCCCCCTCTTTCTTCCTTCTTACTTTCTAGAGTGGATGCTGATCAGTGCTCTGTCTTCAGGACGCGCTCTGGTTCCTCGGATAAAGGGAACATCCAGGAATGGGTGAGTGACCGTATTAACTCTAGCACCCACTGCACCAAAAAGGATGGCTGACCACCCACACATCCCTATCAGGGTCGCCACCCACAATGTACAGGGACTTAACTCCCCTTTGAAACGCAAAAAAATTTGCGACCACTATAAATCTCTGAAATTAGATATCCTAATGCTCCAAGAAACTCACTTTCCAGCCCAATACAACCCTAAGTTCATCCACCCCTATTTTCCACGCTTTTTCTTAGCTAATGCTGAATCTAAAACCAAAGGAGTAGCTATCTTATTCTCCAAACACTGCAACTTCACTTGGCGTTCAGATGTTAAGGGCCCAGAGGGCAGGTATATTCTAGTAGAAGGTACTATTGACGGGCAAACCGTCTCTCTGATTTCTTACTACACCCCCAATAAGGGTCAGCTGAAGTTTTTCCAGAAAATGCTAGCGGCCCTCTTTCCCTTGTTAGAGGGTACAATAATATTTGGGGGCGACTCTAATGTGGCCTTCGACCAATCTCTAGATAAAACAAGACCCCTGGGTAATCAACTTTTGCGCCCAACTAGAGTCAGCCTACGAATAGCCAAACTCCTCCATTCATATAACTTAATTGATGTCTGGCTGGATAAACATCCCTCTAGTAGGGATTATACCCACTTCTCCAGCCCTCACAATTCATATTCTAGAATTGACCATCTGTTAACTCCCTTTTTTACCTTACCAGCCGTATCAGAGGCCCACATTCATGACACTGTCCTCTCCGATCATTCTCTAGTGTCCTTGTCTATCCGCATCCAGTCCAGGATGTTTCCTAAACCGCACTGGAGACTTAATGAATCGTTACTTACCGACCCAGTAAATGTCACCGAAATCGATAAAAGTCTCCATGAATACTTTTCCACTAACACAACAGGCGATTCCTCAGTAGAATCAGTTTGGGCTGCCCACAAAGCCTTTATTAGAGGAAAAATGATTCAGTTGGCATCCAGGATCAAAAAAGAGAGAGAATTTTCTTTGAAGAAGCTGGAGGAGTCTTTCACAGCAATTAAAGCAGAACACAAGGCGCACCCCTCACAGTCTCTTTTGGATAGACTGGATAAGGTAAAATTAGAGCTTAATCTGGCACTCACAACGAAAGCAGAGAAGGCCATTCGTTGGTCCAAGAACAAATTCTATATTCAGGGAAATAAAATGGGTTCCTTATTGGCAAGGAAGCTTACCCCCCTGTTAGGCATCTATCTATGCCCAAAATTAGGGTGGACGGTAACCACCCTTCCTCCAACCCCAACATAGTTATTGGGGCCTTTCAAAAATTTTATGAAAACCTATATAGCCCCGGGACGGACGAGAATGCAGAAAACATAATTAAGTTCTTGGGTGACATCCCACTTCCCCTTCTCTCAGATCAACACAGAGATGTAATGGATGAAATAATATCTGTGGAGGAGGTGATGGAGGTCATCAAGGATCTCAAACAAGGTTCAGCCCCCAGACCTGATGGCCTCCCGGGCCCCTACTATAAAACATTTGCCAAAACACTTGCTCCGCATTTAGCGAAATTTTTTCATTCTAAAATGAAAGGGGACCCTGTCGAGACGCACCTAAACACAGCATATATTACTGTTATCCCTAAACCTGAGAAAAACCCAGAAGATATAGATAATTATCGCCCTATTTCCCTCATAAATAATGACTTGAAAATTCTAACTAAAATAATGGCAAACCGTCTAGCTTCATACCAGGTCGTCAGGGTCCCGACCAAGTCAGAAGGGCAATCAATATAGTTTCCATACTTCAATCCAATTGGACAGGAGGGCCGGCTCAGAATGGGATGCTGCTCTCCCTGGACCTATGTAAGGCGTTTGACTCAGTTTCATGGATCTATCTGTTTTCCCTTCTGAAGCATTGGGGATTTGGGGAGAGGTTCCTAGGCCTCATCAGAGCACTTTACTCTTTCCCACAAGCTATGATTAAATTGCAAGGATTTTATTCCAAATCCTTTCCAATTAAAACAGGCACTAGGCAGGGCTGCCCATTATCCCCGTTACTATTCGCTATTGTGACAGAGACTCTTGCCATAGCCATTAGAGAAAATCAAGACATCAAAGGGGTTGAGTGCGGACAGCAGGAGCACAAATGTGGATTATTTGCTGATGATCTACTAGTCTTCATAACTTCCTCTCTCCCCATTTTATGTCAGCTCCTTAGAAATTTCTTGGAAATTTCGGGACTCCGGGTTAATTATATTAAATCCCAAGCCCTAAATGCTTCTCTTCCCCCTGAGATAATTGCTAATCTCAAGTCAGATTTCAGGTTTAGGTGGAGTGTTACCTTGATTAAATACTTGGGGATCAACCTCACGTCTAAATATGAAACCCTTTATTGTAGTAACTATCCTCCGATGTTCCGCAAGCTCGAGGATGATCTCAAACTCTGGTCTAAGCAGGACTGGGGCTGGGGAGAGTTAACTCAGTGAAAATGACCTTGCTGCCTAGACTCCTCTACCTTTTTCGTTCTTTACCAGTCCCAATCCGGAAGGATCACCTTGCCTCATTTCAAAGTAGAATCCTTAAATTCATCTGGGGGAACTCTGGGTATAGGATTCCCCAAAATTCTCTTTTTCATCATAGAAGGAGGGGGGGACTAGGTCTACCACATCTAATGAAATATTTTTTAGCTGCCAGGCTGGCACACTTGTCTTCTATCTACTCTAGACAGGAGAGGCAGGACTGAGTGTGGATAGAGAGGCAGGCCACTCCACGGCACACATTGGATTTTCTCCTCTGGTGTTCTCCTAAAGATAGACCACCAATTTTGGCCCCTACACTTTCTAATGAGCTGGCCTCTGGGATAAAATCAGACATCTTCCGTCTTTAGTGTCCCCAGTCAAACCTTTAGCACACATCTTTCATAACCTGGATTTTCCCCCGGGGTTGAATATTAAAGCCTTTCAGTGGTGGCTGAACAAGGGATTGTTTCGCATAGGACACTTCTTCATGGCTACCGACCCAATCACTCTTAAATACTGTGTAAACAAATTGGAGCTCCCCAACTCAGAGAAATTTAGATTTATCCAAATATCCAATTTTCTACATAAAATTTGGAGAGATAAACCACTCCCTCCCAGTTTCACGGATTATGAATGGTGGTGTGGTCAGCCATCACTGCAGAAGGGTGGTATCTCGGTCATCTACGAAGCACTCACTCTTCCTGTTAAGAAATTAGCATTTATGATTAACTGGGAATCGGACTTTCGTTTTGAATGGGACCTTGATAAGTGGCAAGCGGCCTGCTTCAAATCTTACAAGGGCATCATAAACACCACTATTTCTGAAGCCAGTTTGAAAGTAATGATGAGATGGTATCTCACGCCAGTTAGACTGCATAAATTCTACCCGACAGTTGACCCTCTGTGCTTCAGGGGTTGTCTCCTTCAGGGCACCTTGGCCCATGTTTGGTGGGAGTGCCCAAGAATTCGGTCTTATTGGTCCAACATTTTTCGTCTTATTCAAAAGGTTACAGGATGCAAATTACCAAGGTCCCCTACTATCACCCTTTTAAACGAATATATGTATATATATATATATACCCAATACTACAAAATCTATCAGAAAATTGATGCGTTTCATACTTCTGGGAGCCAAGGTTACTATAGCAAGAGTGTGGAAACAAGAGCGGGTCTATCTAAAAGCAGCTATTCGAAAAACCTCCTGGTTAATGACGCAAGAGAGGTTAGCTAGCATCTTAACAGATAATCTCCACAAATTTGAGCTGATTTGGGAACCATGGGCGAATTATGTTGGAGTTTCTCTTATTCCTGGCATCCCAGGGCCTCAACCTTCCTGAGCTAACGACAGAGTCAGCATCAATCTTGCTTGATCCACTCTCTACAAGGCTTTACTCTCTTTATCTTTCCCTCTCCTTATTCCTATCCTTTTCTTTATCTCCCTCTTCATGCTTTCTGCTACTACTGTGTTCCAATGGGCGGTAGGGAACGTATGCATTGGATAGAAGGTCAAAGCTTCCATGACGGTTCTTTTTATGACATAGCAGAGACAACTTTGGGTTTCGAAAGGGGTATGTATCCCTCTGGAATGGTGATAGGGGAAGAGGAGGGGGAGCTCCCATCTCTTGGCACAACTTGTTCCCATCGGGGGTGCCGGGAGTCTGGGAGATCTCCCTCCGAGTCTCTCCTCTCCAGATATGCCTAAAAGTGAACGTAATGAGGGGTACCTATCCTACTAGTTCTAATCTGGAGGGCACCATCTTAGTTTCATGGTTCCTGCAGATGATGGACATTGACAACATCCTATTTCCATAAGCTCCTTCTATTCGACTCCAGTGTCTCTCACGATTTTATGCTCTCCCTGCTAGTCTGTTAGACTCTCTATGCTTTATCACGTGTGTCCTTTCAGGACTTCATTGAATTTTGGTTAATTTGTCCCAAGGCATCAGGGGGAACCCCAGGCAGTGAGGATCGGTTGGGAAACTCGGGCACACTGGGATTAATTTTCTACAAGTTTTGCTATTTACATTACCTGATTTCTTAATTTTTATAATAAGGTTCTTTATGAGTCCTGGCTATTAATGACCTTCATCTGTCCCTCTGAAGGAATGTCAGGGCTTAATGATACTGTATTCAACCCCTAATGCTTCACCTTATGCTGTTTGTTTTACTAATTTAACTGGTCCCCAATAGGACACATGGTGTTGTTTCTCCTGATCCTTACCACGCATTCAACATTATCATAAATGTCTGCACTTCTTTCTTCTTTTGGCACTTCTTTACACTATCGGTTTAAAATTGGTATGCTTACTATGACTTTTATTGGTACGGTTATGGAGAATTTACTTTTTGCAAAAGTTTCTTTGTTATATATGATAAATTACAATAAAAATCATTGAAAATAAAATACCAAACTTGGGTCACACGGAAAGGGCTCCCTGAACCACAACTGGTCCAAGTTTGGGACCTTGGGTGAGGTTGTGCTGCCTGTGCACTGTTTTTTTTGGACCCTTGGATCCCACACTAGCATGCATTGCACACTTCACTTGAATGAGTCATGCTTGGCAGGCTACACCCAGTAAGTGTGACAGGGTGTATAAATCCTACTGGGGCTGCGACATGTGTACACCCCTGGCCAGTGGGCGGATGTGATGGAATGGCCCAGTGTAAAGACCCTGGGGATTGTTGGTGGTCAGAAGGAGGGACCAGGTCTAAAGCTGTTTAAGGGGCCCCAAAATTTCTGATGGCTGCTCTGGCAGGAAGTGAATGTGTGGTGATCCCACATTAATAAATTAACCCCATCCCCACCAAATATAGCTACCGCATCCTCCCCCACACGGTGTAAGCACAAGTATATTTCCTACACTTACCCGTCAAATGAGTAATGCCTGCTCTGTGCTGAAATGAAACCTCACTATATCCACCTATATTGAGATCCTGACCAGTAAAGGCACTTCCGGGAGAACACAATGACATTCCCGAGTCAGACACTTGTGCAATGCAGGAACCCTGCAAATCCACTGCAGGTTCCCGCATCGCATTTCACACTGCCATGTGTGACCTGCTGGGGGTGTCAATACATTGTTAATGACACACCCATTTCAGCTCACATATCACAGTAGAGTTGCCACCTCATCCCTTTAAACCCGAACACATATGAAGTACACAGGTTCTGAGACTAATTTAATGCAGATAAGACACAAAGTGAGTTTAATTACAATCTTAAACAGCCACAAAAGCTGTGTAATTAGTATGTGTTCAGTTTTAAGGGGATGAGGTGGCAACCCTATATCACAGTGCAAACTAACAGTTCAGACATTAATCGGATTACATGGGTGTGAACATCCATGCAATGCAATTCTGGTGCAGACCAAAAAAAAAAAGGGTCCTGTGCGAGTTTGGTCCAAATGCAATGCAAATTCAGCCATACTATCTGTATGGCTCAAATCACATTGCATGGACAGCGTATGTGACTTGTACTGCGGTGTGAATCAGACGCAATCTTGCACAGTGCAGCAGTGTGACCCGGCACTTACCTGCAATTCTCCAGACCTGTTAAATAAAAAGACTCCACCTAAACAACCTTTATCATTTATTTGCAGGTGTGCCTTCAGAGATTAGTTTTTTTTTAATCCACGATTACACCTTTTCATAATTTGTCATTAGCAAGACAGTACGCTTCTCTAAACCCAGCTCCCCCAAAAACACATTAAAAAAAAAAAAGCTCAATAATTTACATTTATTTGCACAGCAGCAACACAATTATGTACATTCATTTAGTGGCATTAGTATATTAGGTATTACATTTAGACAAACATTTAGCAATTGGGATCTAATGGCGCTGCTCATAGGAGCTTACAATCTAAAATTTTTCCAAGCCTTATAGTGGACATAGCTTTAATTTCACAGTGTATAGCAGGCTACACTTTTCATAGTACAACTAGTCAAAGCAGACACCAACAAATGTTTAGCTGCAAGATTATACAAAAATACAAAAAGTCATTCTCAAAAAAAAAATACAAAATATTAAAAAGACATGTTCCAACATGAACACCCACCATCCCACATTCCACACACATAAATTAGTAACGGTTCTGCTGGAAGATGCATTTCTGTGTACATGATTAAGCAATGAGATCAAAGGCAGAAGGTCAGCAGATGCTCCCAAACTGTGAATGCATGGTCAAACAGCAACAATACACAACATTGACAATAAAGCAACACTTTTGATGGACAAAAAGCACAAGACTTTCAACAAACAACCCAAGTGGGGCGTTTGTCATTATGCACAATATCAGCCTTACTCCCCCAAAAACCACAGCAAATAACACGGCCTCTTCACAGGGCAGGGTTTCATTTAAAGTGACACACAGACTTTCCAGATGTTTCCAGAACAGATGTTCACTTATTCCCGGTTTCATTTAAAGTGACACACAGACTTTCCAGATGTTTGCAGAACAGATGTTCACTTATTCCCGGTTTCATTTAAAGTGACACACAGACTTTCCAGATGTTTGCAGAACAGATGTTCAGTTATTCCTGGTTTCATTTAAAGTGACACACAGACTTTCCAGATGTTTGCAGAACAGATGTTCATTTATTGCTGGATTGATAAATGTTAAGGCTGATTATAGTCCTTGCCCATAGAAAACATGTGACACTATTTGCAATAGGGGTGGAACACTCCTATACCTAAATACTACATTTAGACATAATTTTGGTAAGGACATGTGTTATGAGAACAGAAAACCTCTCTACATGAAGTGACATGCTCGGAATGCAAATCCAGAACCTTTATGTTGCTAGGTAGAAGCATTAAGCTGTTAGCCACCAGTCTGCCAAGTGTGCAACCCTCCTACATATAAATACACATTACATTAGTCTGGAGTTTATTCTGTGCTATTTGGTGGTGCTTGGAGTGTAGAACAGTGATGTTATTGCAACAGCAATGGTATTGTTTGTGGTTTGTAAAGATAGCTGTGTGAGTTTGGGAAAAGATTTTAATGAGATGGACAGCAACAAGCGAGAGACAGAGAAAAAAATATTTTAACAAAACATGAGATTACACATTCTAACATTCTTAAAAACAAATTAGAGTATGAAATAGCAACATTGTTGCAGGGACAATTTGTTTGAGAGAAAGATACATTTCATCTCAACATGAAAAGGTTACAATTGTACCATTAAAATCAATGGCTGAAACTTGCATTGGGCTATATAGCGCAAATTTGCCTTCTCAAGAAGGCATTATAGGCAATTGCGAATTTGCTATAGTGCCCTCTAAAAAAGGCATGGGAGTTAAAATGAGGGAATTTTCTTGTCTGAGCATGCTCAGTTGTGCTGATGAATAGTCAGAAAAAAAGGGTAATTTGGCTCTTTTCAGACTATCAATGATATTTCAGGTTATACATCACTTTTTTAAACAACTTAAAAGCAGATCATCATTGAACAAGACACTGCATTTTTAAGAACCATTTAGGTGATCATATCATGCTCTAATCATTATTTATATGTGCAATTCCCTTGCTTCTACCATGACTAGTTTTTTAGTCAGTCACTGTTGTCTGGGCCCTATGGTGAATTTGATTCTGGGAGTATTTTCTCCCTCAGGGCTTTAGTGAATTCCATTTTCGTGCTAAGTAGCGCAAATTTGCAATTCTGCACGTTAAAATTTGCGCAAAGGCAGAATCGCGCTATAGTAAATGACCCCTATGTGCCTATCAGGCTTTCTTTATTTATTGTTTCTTTTAAAATAGTCACTTTAAAATAGTGAGCTAAGTTGGGATTATCACTTTTTCTCTTAACACAGTTAGTATTCTGAAGTGAATACAGATTTACAATTCGAGTTAGTCTTTGTTAAATCATTCCAATTTTTTTCTCTTCTGATTTATTGCTTTACAACTTTTTTTTGCTAAATTTTTTTTCCAAGGGTTCATTGATCACATTATATATGACTCAGTAAAACTAGAAATTTTGAGTCTGAGGCCAAAATTCTTCTTTTGCACAGTCTACACCAGGGGACTCCAAACTTTCTAATCAAGCTTTAGGGGGGCTGGACTGTGACCATTTAGAGTAGAAAAGGTCATCAGTGGAGAAAACATAATGCCCCATAGTTTGTTTCAATGGAGGTAATTGTGACTCATCATTAGTGTCAGTGAGAGGAATTGTGCCCCATTGTTGGTGACACTGGGAACAATTGTTCCCTGTCATTGGTGTCATTGGGCCCCATTGTTGAAGTCATTGGGAGAAATTGTGCCCCATCATTGGTGTCATTGGGCCCACTTGTTGGTCTCATTGTGAGGAATAGTGCCCCATCATTGATCATTGATATCATTGGGCCCCATTGTTGGTGTCATTGGGTGAAATTGTGCCCCATCACTGATATAAATGGGAGGAATTGTGTCCCTTCATTAGTGTCAGTGGGGGAAATTATGGCCCCAAGGGCTGGATAAAAGCAAGCAAAGGGTCGCATCTGGCCCTCGGGCCGCAGTTCGGAGACCACTGGTCTACAGCAATGTCAATAAAATAATACTGTATATTGCCCTGAATCTGTCCTACTGATTGTTTCTGACCTCTACTGTCTTATTTCATTAACCTTACTTTTATGTCAGCATAAAGAAATGTATTCTTGTGTTTACACGATATTCATCAAGATGCTACAGATTTTCCAGAACTCTTACTCACAGATAAGATCCGAACATCGGCTGTTCCCTAGTTCGGGTTTCCCCGAACATTATGGGGCGTTTGCGGCAACTTCGCGCACCCCATAATGTTTTAAAATGGCGGCGGAATACTGCCCGCTGATTGGTCAAAGCATGTACATGACCTGCAAGCTTTGGCCAATCAGCGAGTGGCCTGCTGTGAGAGCCTTGATTGGCTAAAGGCAGGATGCCTTTAGCAAATCACTGCACAGCAGTCTCAATCCATGCCCCACACTATATAAAGCCGCTCGTACAGCGGCTCTATGATACTGTGTCGGCGCTACTTATAGTTAGAGAGCGTAGGTTCCTGTATCAGGCAGTTTAGATAGCTAGCTTAAAAAAACTGTAAAAAACAGACAAAAATCACGGGAAAAGAGAATAGCTAACTAGATAGATAGTTAGATATCTAAAATATATCTGTCAGTTAGTGCAGACAGGTTAGCGTAGGAAAAAAAAAAAAAAAAAAAATATATATATATATATATATACACACACAGCGTATTGAGCATGCTCTCTATATCTGTACCTAAGGTATATAGTCCACTTCATGTGGTGTATAAACATATATACAGCCTGGTATATATATATATATATATATATATATATATATATATATATATATATATATATGGTCCGACATATATACAAATATGTGGTGTACTTCACCTGATATATGGAATCCTTATATATATATATATATATATATATATATATATATATATATATATATATATACAGTCTAGTGTATACAGATATACATGCAGTGTATAGAGAGTAAACTATATATCGGTGCATTCGGGGGTGTACAGTATATAGTACAGTGTAGTGTGGTGCAAAAAAAAAAATCATGTCAGGAAGGCCTCAAAGGAGAGGCAGAGGCTCCCAGGCCACTAAAACAATGCAAGCAGCCTCTGTGTCTTCAGTGAAAAGTGGTGGTGGCGGACGTGGTGCATCCTCTGCAGGCGGGTCACGCTTGTCCTTTTTTTCTGCTGTTGGACGTGCTATTGAGCTACAACATGCAGAAGATTTGGTGGAGTGGATAATGAAGCCGTCCTCATCCTCCTCATCCTCTGTCACCCAGGCTCGTACAAGTTTGGCTTCCAACGCATCTGACAAAGCAGCCTATTCCACCGGATCCTTGTCCACAGTTACTCCTTCTGTAGCCCCACCATCATGCACGGAGGAGTAACCTGAGTTGTTCGACCATAGCATCGGTTACATGCTCATGGAGAATGCGCAGCAGTTTTAAGGCTCCGATGTTGGTTCCCAGGTTGAGGAAGGGAGTAGCGTGAGCCTAGAGACAGGGGTGCCACAAAAGGACAAGAAACTAGCAGTCATATTCCCCCAGCTGCAGCATATTTCCAAGTTTGTTTCAGTGATGAGGAGGGAGGGGATGATGAGGACAAGCACCATACTTGGGTGCCTGTGAGAAGAGAGGAGGAAAGTGAGGAGGAGGAGGCCCAACTCCAACAAGGCAGGATGTCTTCCAGGGGCCAGCTTAAGGGCAACCACCCAATTGCATCAGCCCACAGAGCTCCATAGGTGCAGGACGCTGCTGCCTCCCTGCCAACTTCCAAAATTTCTTTGGTGTCGGCATTTTTCAGCACATGTGCAGTAGATCGCACGATTGCCATTTGCAATCTGTCTGAAGCGGGTCAAGCGCGGCCAGGACTCCAGCCGCTGGGGCACTACTGTCTTGACAAGATATATGACGGCCAGCCATGCAGTCTGTTGGCAAGAGTACCTGAGGAACCCACACCAGACTCCTCCTTGCTCCTCATCTGGGATCTCAACCCCTACTATACCTGCAGTCCTCTCCAAAACCTGCACTGAGACGAATGAAGGTGTAGCAATGCGGGCCACAAGTACTTGCAGCCAGCAATCTGCTAGCAGTACACCACCAGGTGAATTCAGCAGGCAAATATCACTACCTCAGTTGCTGAACCGTAAAAAGAAATACAGCCCCAGACATCCACATGCTCAGCGTCTTAATGCTAGCTTGGCCAAATTTCTAGTACTCCAACTGCTGCCTTTTCAGCTGGTAGACTCTGCACCCTTTAGTGAATTTGGGGAATGTGCTGTCCCACAGTGGCATGTTCCCAAAAGAGAATTCTTTTCACATAAGGCCATTCCAGCTATCTACCATCATGTGAAAGGCAATGTTTTGGCCTCGTTGAACAGTGCGGTCAGCAGCAGGGTTCATATTACCGCTTCATGGTCCAGCAGGCATGGTCAGGGATGTTACCTTTTCTTTCACGGCGCACTGGGTAACTCTGCTGGCAGCTGAGAAGGATGCAGTACAGGGTTCAGTTTTGGAAATGGTGCTTGAGTTAGTCTGTCTTGGGGACAACACCACACTGGGGAAGAGATTCTTTCAGCTCTGCGGGGGCTGGCTCAGAGGTGGTTGATGCCAAGGCAGCTTGAGGCAGGAATGATTGTATGCGACAATGGCACCAACCTTCTCTCTGCCCTCTGACTGGGACAATTGACACATGTTCCATGTTTGGCACATGTCTTGAATTTGGTGCTGCAGCGTTTTTTGACTAGGTACCCAGGCTTACCAGATGTCCTGAGGCAGGCCAGAAAAGTCTGTGGTCATTTCCACTGGTCATACAATGCCAGGGCTCGGCTGGATGACATCCAGTGGGAATTCAACTTGCACAACAACCGCCTCATTTGTGACATGCCCACCAGCTGGAACTCAACATTGGCAATGCTGCAACGACTCCATGCACAGCAGAGGGCCATCAATGAGTACCTCTGTGAGCAGGGCACCAGGACAGGCTCAGGGGAGCTTGGCTTTTTTTTGCCACATCAGTGGCTAATGATCAAGGATGCATGCACTGTTCTGTCACCATTTGAGGAGGCCACAAGGATGGTGAGCAGAGACAATGCATGCATCAGTGACACTGTCCCACTAATATTCCTTCTGGAGCACACGCTTCGTGGAATCATGGACAGGGCACTTGAGGCAGAACAGAGGGAGGAAGAGGAGGACTTCCTTTCCTCTCAAGACCCCCTATATGCAGAGAGCATTCCTGCAGAGCCACCAAACACACAGGAGGAGGAGGAGGATTGTGTCAGCATGGATGTGGAGTATAATATGCAGCAGTCTTCAAGGGATAATGGCTTTCTGGCCCCAGAAACCCAAGGAGTTGTACATGGCTGGGAGGAGGGAGTTCCTGATAATGTCATCCTCAGTGACCCAGAGGACACTCATGCCTCCTCAAACTTAGGCTGCATGAGCTCTCTGATTCTGAAAAGCCTGCGAAAAGACCCTAGGGTTTGTGGTATCAAGGAGAGGGATAATTACTGGCTGGCAACCCTTCTTGATCCACATTACAAGGGTAAAGTTGCAGAACTCATCCTGCCTGTGCAGAGGGTACAGAGGATGAAACATCTTCAGGATACCTTGAAGAAAAGTTTGTGCAACGCCTTTCCAGACCCTGGGAGTTTACCATGTCCTGCTGCTGGCCCTGGACAACGTGTTTCTGATGCTTTGGTCATTCAGAGGCAGAGTGGTGGAGAAGGTGGCCGGCTGAGCGATGCTTTTAAAAAAAATTTCAGTCCTTAGCACCCAGGCCTGATAGGTTCAAGCAACCATCGTCAGCGTCTGCATTATATGGTGCAGGAATATATAAGGGCAAGAGCAGACTTGGAGACCTTTCAAACTGAGCATCCACCTAGTTACTGGGTTTTGAGGATGGACCACTGGCCGTAACTTGCTCAATATGTAATTGAGCTACTGGCCTGTCCTGCATCCAGCGTGCTCTCTGAACAGACATTTAGTGCTGCTGTAGGGTTCGTAACCAATCAAAGAGTGTGCCTGTCCACAGACTTGGTTAATAGGCTCACATTTATAAAAAAGAACGAGTCCTGGATCAGCAGCTATCAAGCCCCTGATGCTGATGCAACTGATTAAATTTGCTAAGGATCTGGGATCCCTTGAAGACTGCCACTGCTCCTATTCCTCCTGTCCATAATCTAGAACTATATGTTGTATTTAGGGCACCACCAACTCCCAAGGCCCAATTTTTCTGCACCAGGGGCATGCCATAACACTTTTTGAACTAATTGACAGCTTCAGGCCCAGTTCCTCCGTCCAACAAGAGTAAGTGCAAGGAGTTACAGTGTTCTGGCACCGCCAACACACAAGGCCCAATTTTTGGCGACCTGTTTGACTGGTGGCTTTCGTCACAATTTGAAAACGAATTGACAACTTCAGGCCCAGTTCCTCCATCCAACAAGAGTAAGTGCAAGGGGTTACAGTGTTCTAGCACCGCCAACACACAAGGCCCAATTTTTGGCCACCCATTTGGGGGCTTTCATCACAATTTGTAAACTAATTGACAACTTCAGGCCCAGTTCCTCCATTCAACAAGAGTAACTGCAAGGGGTTACAGTGTTCTGGCACCGCCAACACACAAGGCCCAATTTTTGGCCACCTGTTTGGGGGCTTTCCTCACAATTTGTAAACTAATTGACAACTTCAGGCCCAGTTCCTCTGTCCAACAAGGGTAACTGCAAGGGCTTACAATGTTCTGGCACCACCAACACACAAGGCACAATTTTTGGCGACCTGTTTGACTGGTGGCTTTCGTCACAATTTGAAAACTAATTGACAACTTCAGGCCCGGTTCCTCCGTCCAACAAGAGTGACTGCAAGGGGTTACAGTGCTCTGGCACTGCCAACACACAAGGCCCAATTTTTGGCCACTGTTTGGGGGCTTTCGTCATAATTTGTAAACTAATTGACAACTTCAGGCTCAGTTCCTCCGTCCAACAAGAATAACTGCAAGGGGTTACAGTGCTCTGGCACCACCAACACACAAGGCCCAATTTTTGGCCACCTGTTTGGGGGCTTTCGTCACAATTTGTAAACTAATTGACAACTTCAGGCCCAGTTCCTCCGTCCAACAAGAGTAACTGCAAGGGGTTACAGTGCTCTTTTGAAGTCATTTACAACAGCATGGCCCACGCAAAAAATAAAAAAAAATGACTTGCGTGTCCCCCCAAAATCCAAACCAGGCCCTTCAGGTCTGGTATGGTATTTAAGGGAAACCCCGTGCCAAAATTAAAAAAAAAAATGAGGTGCGGTTCCCCCCAAAATCCAAACCAGGCCTTTCAGATCTGGTATGGAATTTAAGGGGAATCCCGCACCAATTTTTTTAAAAAAAAGTGACGTGGGGTTCTCCCCCAAATTCAAACCAGGCACTTCAGGTCTGGTATGGATTTTAAGGGGAACCCTGTGCCAATTTTCTTTTTAAAAATGGCGTGGGGTCCCCCCCAAAAACGAAACCAGACCCTTATCCGAGCACGCAGCCCTGGTATGGCAGGAGGGGGTGGGGCTGAGCGAGCGCCCCCTCCGAACAATACCAGGCCACATGCCCTCAACATGGGGAGGATGCTTTGAGGACCCCCCAAAGCACCTTGTCCCCATGTTGATGGGGAGAAGGGCCTCATCCCCACGACCCTGGCCAGTGGTTGTGGGGGTCTGCGGGCAGGGGACTTATGAGAATCTGGAAGCCCCGTTTAATAAGGGGGCCCCCAGATCCCAAACCCCCTATGTGAATAAGTTTGGGGTACTTTGGGGTACTTTGTACCCCTACCCATTCACCAAAAAAAAAATAGGCAGTTTTTGACAAGTCCTTTATTTTGTATTATAGCTCTTTCTTCTCCTGGCCCGCTCCTTCTTCTGGTCCCGTGATGATGCTCTATCTTTAGAGCAAAATGTGTTGATGTCACTTCAGGTCCATCACAGCTGTTGCCGTCACTTCCGCCGGTTGGCTCTGAGGTGGAACGCACGCCATTTACAGCACGTTCGTTCTACATGCTGGTTTTGTGCTTATATTTTGTAAGTAGCATTTTATGCACAATAAATTTTACTATACTACAGTCTGCACTATGGAATCTTCTTTTATTTTTTGAGCTCCCTGGATCCATTTGCTGGTTATAAGTTGGGCCTCCTCTGCAGTCTATGTTTGATCAAGATCTTTACCCTCACCAGACCCTTTATGATCTGCTGACTGAAAAGCAGTAGGTCCATTTGTTCTGGTGAGTGAGGGCACAAGAGGGTCACGTGGGGCACTTGTCACCAAGAGCACAGTTTTATATGGAGCACTGAAGATGCACATTGTCACTTTTATGCAGTTTTGGATACAGTCATTGTTTCATCACTGAAATTTGGACGTTATGGACTTTATGTTATATGATTTGATATAATGATTTTTGTTATACACAATCTGAGTTGGCGCAGATTACTGTAAATATTTGTTCCTGGCAGATCCTTCTTGAGTGCGGCTGCCCCCAGTCTTTCTCCTCTCTTTTTTGCATATATTGCTTCACAGCATTGTAGTGTGTACACTTATTTGTTTAGTTTCACATTTCCACAGCACAGATTTACAGGTTTTACAATGGTCAAGAAGGGGCAATCTGGAGCCCTGACCTCAGACACAAAGCCTCCTTGTTTCCCCTGGACCAGCTGCAAGATGGCTCAGGCACTCCATGAGGCATAGAAACAGGCACACCGATGCCTGCATCCTCATCAACTGGCTGCTCCCAGGCTGGTTGAGTCATGCCCCACCACAGTGCAAGCTCTGGCAAAAACGGAGCCCTCTAATGATACTTCACTAGCCTGTACTCCTTCCTAAGCCCTGTTGTATCTGTGACTCATGATGTTCACACTGAGCCCTCCTTATCTCAAATTATGGAAGGCATTCACCAGTGCCAAGCCTCACCCGTATCGATTCTGTTATAATGGACTTGTCAAATTTTTAGGTAAGATGTCCACAATATTAGATACTGTGTTCATAGCACAGAACAGCATGTTAGTGACCTAGAGAACACAGTGCTACCCATGAAACATAATGTCTCAGAGCTGCAGAAACAACATGTAGTCACCGCTGATAAGCTACATGACTTAGAGTATTGTCTGTGCCATAGTAATTTATGGTTCTTTCTGAACAGGAATGCTGAATGTATTATGAAGAAATGGCTTACTAATACCTTTGACGCTGCAACTTTCTCATCACTGTTTGCCATTGAGCAGGCACATAGGATGCCATTATGCCCATTACAACTGGGGGAACCACTCAGACCTATTCTATTTAAAGTGCTACACTTCCATGACAAAGAAACTATACTGTAAGGAAAATCATATAGCAATATTCCCAGAGTTTTCAGCCACCATGCAAAAATAATAAGTTGCATTCTAATCTTTAAAAAAGAGGCTCAGGAATAAGCAAATCTCCTACAGTATGTAATACCCAGCAAAACTAAGGGTCATTTATAGAGTTGAGCGGACACCTGGATGTTCGGGTTCGGCGGGTTGACCCCGAACCCCATTGAAGTCAATGGGGACCCGAACTTTTCGGCACAAATATGGCTGTAAAAAAGTAATGGAAAGTGATAGAGGGCTGCAAAAGGAAGTACATTGGGGGTAAGAGTAGGACAAGTGCCCTACAAAAAAATGGAGATAGGGAAAATATCTTAAAATCAAAAAAAAAAAAATAAATGGGAAGGGGGGGTGGATGTGCAGTAGGAGCCTAGAGGTTGACTAGGCCGTGACCATGGTGTAGGTGGAAGTGGCGGTGGTGGAGGAGGAGGAGGTAGCCAACACTTTTTGGTATTTTTTTTTCTTTTTTCTAATTGGGGTAGCCCCCAAAATATTGAGGCATATTCGAAAAAACAAGTATACCAATGGCTGCGTGAGGCCGGTCTAAATGTCTATTCTGCAGGACTTCTTACAAGAGCAGCAGGAACCTCTCCCTATAGAATTAGGAGACGATTTTAGAACAATAATCTGTTACTTAGTGCACCAGCAGGAACCTCTCCCTATAGAACTAGGAGATGATTTTAGAACAATAATCTGTCCCTTACAGAAGCAGCAGGAACCTCTCCCTATAGAACTAGGAGACGATTTTAGAACAATAATCTGTTCCTTACAGCACCAGCAAGAACCTCTGCCTATAGAACTAGGAGATGATTATAGAACAATAATCTGTCCTTTACAGCAACAGCAGGAACCTGACCCTATAGCAGTAGGCAATGTTTTTAGAACAATAATCTGTCCCTTACAGCAACAGCAGGAACCTGACCCTGTAGCAGTAGGCAATGATTTTAGAACAATAATCTGTCCCTTACAGCACCAGCAGGAACCTCTGCCTATAGAACTAGGAGATGATTATAGAACAATAATCTGTCCTTTACAGCACCAGCAGGAACCTGACCCTATAGCAGTAGGCGATGACTTTAGAACAATTATCTGTCCTTTACAGCAACAGCAGGAACCTGACCCTATAGCAGTAGGCGATGGTTATAGAACAATAATCTGTCCCTTACAGCACCAGCAGGAACCTCTCCCTATAGAACTAGGAGACAATTTTAGAACAATAATCTGTCCCTTACAGCAACAGCAGGAACCTGACCCTATAGCAGTAGGCGATGATTTTAGGACAATAATCTGTCCCTTACAGCATCAGCAGGAACCTGACCCTATAGCAGTAGGCAATGTTTTTAGAACAATAATCTGTCCCTTACAGCAACAGCAGGAACCTGACCCTATAGCAGTAGGCAATGATTTTAGAACAATAATCTGTCCCTTACAGCAACAGCAGGAACCTCTCCCTATAGAGCTAGGAGATGATTTTAGAACAATAATCTGTCCCTTACAGCAACAGCAGGAACCTGACCGTATAGCAGTAGGCGATGATTTTAGAACAATAATCTGTCCCTTAGAGCAACAGCAGGAACCTGACCCTATAGCAGTAGGCGATGACTTTAGAACAATAATCTGTCCCTTACAGCACCAGCAGGAACCTCTCCCTATAGAACTAGCAGATGAGTATAGAACAATAATCTGTCTCTTACAGCAACAGCAGGAACCTGACCCTATAGCAGTAGGCGATGATTTTAGAACAATAATCTGTCCCTTACAGAAGCAGCAGGAACCTCTCCCTATAGAACTAGGAGACAATTTTAGAACAAAAATCTGTCCCTTACAGCACCAGCAGGAACCTCTGCCTATAGAACTAGGAGATGAATATAGAACAATAATCTGTCCTTTACAGCACCAGCAGGAACCTGACCCTATAGCAGTAGGCGATGTTTTTAGAACAATAATCTGTCCCTTACAGCAACAGCAGGAACCTGACCATATAGCACTAGGCAATGATTTTAGAACAATAATCTGTCCCTTACAGCACCAGCAGGAACCTCTCCCTATAGAGCTAGGAGATGATTATAGAACAATAATCTGTCTCTTACAGCAACAGCAGGAACCTGACCCTATAGCAGTAGGCAATGATTTTAGAACAATAATCTGTCCCTTACAGCAACAGCAGGAACCTGTCCTTATAGCAGTAGGCAATGATTTTAGAACAATAATCTGTCCCTTACAGGAGCAGCAGGAACCTCTCCCTATAGAACTAGGAGATGATTATAGAACAATAATCTGTCCCTTACAGCAACAGCAGGAACCTGACCCTATAGCAGTAGGCGATGATTTTAGAACAATAATCTGTCCCTTACTGAAGCAGCAGGAACCTCTCCCTATAGAACTAGGAGATGATTATAGAACAATAATCTGTCCTTTACAGCACCTGCAGGAACCTCTCCCTATAGAACTCGGAGATGATTATAGAACAATAATCTGTCCCTTACAGCAACAGCAGGAACCTGACCCTATAGCAGTAGGCGATGATTTTAGGACAATAATCTGTCACTTACAGAAGCAGCAGGAACCTCTCCCTATAGAACTAGGAGACGATTTTAGAACAATAATCTGTCCCTTACAGCACCAGCAGGAACCTCTGCCTATAGAACTAGGAGATGAATATAGAACAATAATCTGTCCTTTACAGCACCAGCAGGAACCTGACCCTATAGCAGTAGGCAATGTTTTTAGAACAATAATCTGTCCCTTACAGCAACAGCAGGAACCTGACCATATAGCACTAGGCAATGATTTTAGAACAATAATCTGTCCCTTACAGCACCAGCAGGAACCTCTCCCTATAGAGCTAGGAGATGATTATAGAACAATAATCTGTCCCTTACAGCAACAGCAGGAACCTGACCCTATAGCAGTAGGCGATGATTTTAGGACAATAATCTGTCCCTTACAGCAACAGCTGGAACCTGACCCTATAGCAGTAGGCAATGATTTAAGAACAATAATTTGTCCCTTACAGCACCAGCAGGAACCTCTCCCTATAGAACTAGGAGATGATTATAGAACAATAATCTGTCCCTTAGAGCAACAGCAGGAACCTGACCCTATAGCAGTAGGCAATGATTTTAGAACAATAATCTGTCCCTTACAGCACCAGCAGGAACCTCTCCCTATAGAACTAGGAGGTGATTTTAGAACAAAAATCATTGTAGCAATTAATTCCATTATGGCTTTCTTACCCACTACTTACTGACCAAGGTCTCATGGAAATGCAATCCTACTGGGCCCTTTATGCAGATAGTGTATCAGTTCCCATTAATTGGATCACTTTTAAACCAACTATGCAGGGCACCCTGTAGGCAGGTAAATGTTACTGCTGCCCCAGCAGCAAGTTAGGGGTTAATTTTTTCTTGGCTGGTTTTTCTTGGGTCTGACCATCCGGTCCTGTGTGCTATAAAAAGGATTAGGGCCCAGATCCTGAGAGCCCTGGAGGGGGGATTTACCCACTCTGAGAGAGGGATGCTCTGCCTGGTTCCATTGCCACAGTCTGGATGGCCCGTATTTTGCTAAAGACAGAGTTAAATACCAGATATGGACTCAGCCAGCATTGGACTTTTGCTTGAATAGGTATGCTGGAGCAGCCACACGCATGCATTTAGGGACTAGAAATGTTAGGAAATGTTTGCAATTTATCTTGGACTGTCCATTGTTGCATCATGTTGCACTTCAATACAGTTAATAGGTACACACCATTGCCACATCTGTAAACATATTTTGAAGCACAGAAAAAGAAAAAACACTAGCTCTAATTTCAAAGGCAGGTTGGACTACAAAATTTTATATAAAATCCATCTTGTATTTATAAACAAAGTATAAAATCGAGAAATATACATAGAAAGAATCAATTAAACATATGTTCATATATATCACAAAACAGGTCATTCAAGACCCAATGCTTTACAAAGGTCATAGTTGTTACATGATTTGAGGTAAGTGAACCCCTGGCACACTTCGGTTCACTTTTCTCAAATCATGTGACAACTATGATCTTTGTAAAATATTGGATCACGAATTAACATTTTTGTAATACATAGGAACATATGTTTTTAGCTGATTCTTTCTATGTATATTTCTCAATTTCATACTTTGTTCATAGAAAAATACCTGCCTTTAACCACTTGCCGCCTGCCCACCATCAAATGACGGCGAAACGGTGCGGCTCTCGTCCTGGGCGGAGTCATATGACGTCGGCCCCTTTAAACCGGGCATGCACTTGATCGGGCGCACACATCCCGGCACTGTCAGTGGGACACAGTTCATAATTGACTGTGATGAAGTCACGGCTGATAACAATAGGTGCTTCCCCCATTCACACGTGTGCATGATCGTGAGTGCACTGCACGTGCATGTCAGTGGCGGCGTGTTCCCAGGGACCGACACTAGTAAACAGCCACTGGCCGGCGGCTGTTACCGTGTGATCGGCTGTGATCCCCTCACAGCCGATCACAAAATGTAAACACAGAGCAGTAACTAGCTGTTACCAGCTCTTCTCTCCTCATACACCATTTTCAGTGTGAGGAGAGGAGAGCCTGGATCAGTAAGTTACCGATCTGTGTGTGTATTGTACTGCACAAACACCTGCCACATCACCCCTGCCCCCCCCATTGCACCTGTCACTCAACAGTCACCACATCTGCCCCAATAAAGTGCACCTGTCATCAGAGACTGCCATCATAAAGTGCGCCTGTCACCCATTAGTGACTGTGGCCTGTCACCCGTCACCCATCAGTTACCGTGGCCTGTCACCCATCAGTGGCTGTGGCCTGTCACCCGTCACCCATCACTGACCGTGGCCTCTCATCCATCACCCATCAGTGACCATGGCCTGTCATCTGTCACCCATCTGTGACCACCGCCAGTCACCCGTGGCCTGTCACCTGTCACCCATCAGTGACCACCCCCAGTCACCCATCACCCATCAGTGACTACCGCCAGTCACCCGTGGCCTGTCACCCATCAGTTAATGGAAGGGGAAGGGCCCTTCTGGATCACCGCTGTGGCACAGATTATTGTCCCAAAGGAAAAGGTGGGCTGATTCAAGGATAGTTTAGGCACCAGGGCAGCACTCCCAACGAGCAGCAGCAGACTCTAGAGAAACAGGGTAAACACAAAGAAGGTGCCTCTGTCTTCCATCAGTGACCACCGCCAGACACCATTCACCCATCAATGACCACCACCAATCACCCATCATTGACCACCACCAGTCACCCATCATTGACCACCACCAGTCCCCCGTCAGCCATCAGTGACCACCCCCAGACACCTGTCACCCATTAGTGACCACCGCCAGACACCCGTCACCCATCAGTGACCACTGCCAGACACCTGTCACCCATCAGTGACCACTGCCAGACACCCGTCACCCATCAGTGACCACCACCAGTCACCCGTCAGCCATCATTAACCACTGAGACAATGTGAGTGTATTTTAATTCCCCTTTTTTAATAAAATTGTGTTGGGTTATCTGCACTATCGGATGTCTTATTGTTCTTTCATGAGCAACGAGTGCTAACCAGCCCAAGTCTGACTGTCATCTCACGCCGGGAGAGTTGTTTACATCTGCACCCAGAGCCAGAGGAGTTATGTGGAGTTCTTAACGGTGTTCCCATAGCAGTGTTACCAGTTCTAAAGCGGTCACTGACCCTCCGTAATAGGGGGTCGGTGCTATCCGGTAAGGGACTTGTCTCATCGGTGTCTCTGGTGACGGTTCTCCTGGTGGTTGTTCGGTGACAGCACTATTAATTTAGGATTCACCTGTACTACTTATGGACTTTTATGGACATTTTTTTCTATGTTGTTTTCTTATGCGCTGCAGTTCTAAAAACTATTATTTATCTGGTCTTGCCTAGGACTATTCTGCTGGCTGCATTATTCTAATTGAATGTATTATTTGTGCTATTTTTATCTATTTGTGAGTTTAGTATATCTCTAGCGCAGGATTGTTTTATAAATATTCATCATTAACCACTGCCAGACACCCATCAGTGACCACCGCCAGATACCCATCACCCATCAGTGACCCCCACCAGTCACTGATCAGTGACCACCACCAGTCACCCATCAGTAACCACCACCAGACACCCGTCACCCATTAGTGACTGTGGCCTATCACCCGTCATCCATTAGTGACCGTGGCCTGTCACCTGTCAGCCATCACTGACCATGGTCTGTCATCTGTCACCCATCTGTAACCATGGCCTGTCATCTGTCACCCATCTGTGACCACCGCCAGTCACCCGTGGCCTGTCATCCATCACCCATCAGTGACCACCGCCAGTCACCCATCACCCACCAGGAACCGTGACCAGTCACCAATCAGAGACCATCGCCAGACACCTGTCACCCATTAGTGACCACCGCCAGTCACCTGTCATCCATCAATGACCACTGCCAGTCACCCATCAGTGACCACCGCCAGTCACCCATCAGTGACCACCACAAGACACCCGTCACCCATCAGTGACCACAGAGAGACACCCGTCACCCATCAATGTCCACCGCCAGTCACCGATCAGTGACCACCACCAGTCACCCAACAGTGACCACCACCAGAAACCCGTCACCCATCAGTGATCACCGCCAGACACCCATCACCCATCAGTGACCATTGCTAGTCACCCATCAGTGAGCACCGCCAGTCACCCATCACCATCAGTGACCACCGCCAGTCACCCATCAGTAACCACTGCCAGACACCCATCACCCATCAGTGACCACCACCAGACACCTGTCACCCATCAGTGACCACCGCCAGTCACCTGTCACCCATCAATGACCACAGACAGACACCTGTCATCCATCAATGTCCACCGCCAGTCACCGATCAGTGAGAACCACCAGTCACCCATCAGTGACCACCACCAGACACCCGTCATCCATCAGTGATCACCACCAGACACCCATCACCCATCAGTGACCATCGCTAGTCCCCCATCAGTGACCACCGCCAGTCACCCATCACCATCAGTGACCACCGCCAGTGATCCATCACCCATCAGTGACCACTGCCAGATACCCATCACCCATCAGTGAGCACCGCCAGACACCTGTCACCCATCAGTGACCACCGCCAGTCACCTGTCACCCATCAATGATCACTGCCAGTCACCCATCAGTGACCACCGCCAGACACCCATCACCCATCAGTGAACACTGACAGACACCTGTCACCCATCAATGTCCACCGCCAGTCACTGATCAGTGACCACCACCAGTCACGCATCAGTGACCACCACCAGACACTCATCACCCATCAGTGACCACCGCCAGTCACCCATCAGTGGCCACCACCAGTCACCCATCAGTGACCACCCCCGTCACCCATCAGTGACCACTGCCAGACACCCATCACCCATCAGTGACCACTGCCAGACAACTGTCACCCATCAGTGACCACCGCCAGTCACCTGTCACCCATTAGTGACCACCACCAGTCACCCATCAGCCATCATTGACCACCACCAGACACCCATCAGTGACCACCGCCAGATACCCATCACCCATCAGGGACCCCCACCAGTCACTGATCAGTGACCACCACCAGTCACCCATCAGTAACCACCACCAGACACCTGTCACCCATCAGTGATCACTGCCAGACACCCATCAGTGACCACCGCCAGTCACCCGTCAACCATCAATGAACACCGCCAGTCACCCATCACCCATCAGGGACCACTGCCAGTCACCCATCAGTGACCACCACCAGTCACCCATCCGTGACCATCGCCAATCACCTGTCAGTGACCGTCATCACCTATCAGTAAACATAACCTGTAAAAGTCTCACACATGTGGTATCGCCATACTCAGGAGGAGTAGCAGAATATATTTTGAGGTGTAATTTTTACTATGTACATGCTATGTGTTGGAAATATCTCATAGATTTACAACTTTGTGTAAAAAAATGTGTTTTCATTATTTTCCCTCATTTTCCAAATACTTTTGGAAAAAACGACATGTTCAAAAGACTCATTATGCCTCAGATTATATGTTAGGCTATTAGCTTTCCAAAATGGGGTCATTTTGTGGGCAATTCCATTGTCCTGGTGCTCCAGGACCTTCAAAAGTGTAATAAGTGGTTGAGAAATGAGACGTGTAATTTATGAATATAGAACGCCTGAAGGTGCTACTTGAATGTTGGGCCTCTGTATGTGGCCAGGCTGTGTAAAAGTCTCACACATGTGGTATCGCCATACTCAGGAGGAGTAGCAGAATGCATTTTGGGGTGTCATTTTTGCTATGTACATGCTATGTAGTTGAAATATCTTATAAATGAACAACTTTGTGTAAAAAAAAAAATTTAATTTTTTTCCACATTTTCAAAAAACTTCTGGAAAAAAATGAACCGTTCAAAAGACTCATTATGCCTCATAGAGTATACGTTGGGGTGTTTGCTTTCCAAAATGGGGTCATTTTGTGGGCAATTCCATTGTCCTGGTGCTCCAGGGCCTTCAAAAATCTGATAGGTCGTCATGACATTAAATGTGTAGTTTATGTCCCAGAACACCTGATGATGCTCCCTGCATGTTGGGTCTCTGTATGTGGCCAGGCTGTGAAAAAGTCTCAGACATGTGATATTGCCATACTCAGGAGGAGTAGCAGAATGTGTTTTGGGGTGTAGTTGTAAGTATGCATATGCCATGTATGAGAACTAACTTGTTAATATGACAACTTTGTAAAAAGAAAAAATATAATAATAATCTTCATTTTGTAAAGAATTGTGGGAAAAAATGTCAACTTCAAAGAACTCACCATGCAACTTACTAAATACCATGGAATGTCTTTTTTCCAAAAAGGGGTAATTTGGGGGACATTTGTACTTTCCTGACTTGTTAGAGTCTCAAGAAATTAGATTGGCCGTCAGTACATCAGGTGTGATCAATTTTCTATGATTGGCACCATATCTTGTAGACTCTATAACTTACACAAGGACCAAATAATATACACCAATTTGGATTATTTTTACCAAAGATATGTAGCAATATAAATTTTGGACAGAATTTATGAAGAAAAATTACTAATTTGCAAAATTGTATGACAGAAACAAAGAAAAAGGCATTTTTTCACAAAATGTTCAGTCTTTTTTTTTTTTTTTACACAAAAAATAAAAAACCCACTAGTGATTAATTACCACCAAAAGAAAGCTCTATTTGTGTGAAAACGGGTGCACATTTCATATGGGTACAGTGTTGCATGACTGAGTAATTGTCATTCAAATTGTGATAGCGCTGAAAGCTGAAAAATGGTCTGGGCAGTAAGGGGGTTTAAGTACTAGTATTGAAGTGGTTAAAGTCTGACCTAGTGTTTTCTTTCACTGTGCTTCACTTGAATACAGGACATTTTTACCCCCTTCCTGCCCAGACCAATTTTCAGCTTTCAGTGTTCTCACACTTTGAATGACAATTACTCAGTCATACTACACTGTACCTAAACAAATTTTTTATCATTTTTTTTTGCACAAATAGAGCTTTTTTTGGTGGCATTTAAAGAGGAAGTAAACCCAGATTGGGTTTACTTCCTCTACATACCCCTGTAAATTAGAAGCATAATGGGCTACTATGCATCGCATAGTAGCCCATTATGTGTCACCTACCTGCAAATGAAGCCTGCGATGTCCAAACTGTCCCCTGTGCTGGCAGCATCCATCTTCAGCCCCTCTTCCTTCCGGGGCCGCGATCTCTGGCTCTGTGACTGGCCGGAGTCGTGTGACGTCACTCCCACGCATGCTCGCGGGAGCCGCCAGTCACGGCACGATCTCAGTGAAGAAGCGGCACAGAGGCCATTTCTTCACTGTGCATGTGCCGAAATGACGTCGGCACATGCAGAACACTGCATATCTCCTGAACCGTGCAGGTTTAGGAGATATGCAAGGCACCTACAGGTAAGCCTTATTCTAGGCTTACCTATAGGTTAAAGTGGTTGTCACAGGTTGACAACCACTTTGATCAGCATAGGGTTTTTCATTTTTTGCCATATAAGTGAAAAAAGAGTGAACATTTTGAAAAAAAAAAACACTTTTTTTAGTTTCTATTATAAAATTTTGCAAATAAGTAATTTTTCTTCATAAATTGAGGCCAACATTTATACTGCAAGATATTCCTGGTAAAAATAACCCAAATTAGTGGATATTATTTAGTCTGTGTGAAAGTTATAGAATCTACAAGTAATGTCATGTATCATTGAAAACTGATCAATCCTGATGCACTGTCTATCTCATTTCTTGAGACCCTGATATGTCAGGACAGTACAATTACCCCCCAACTGACCCCTTTTTGGAAAGTATACAGTTCAATGTATTTAGTAAGAGGCATGTTGAGTTTTTTGAAGTTGTAATTTTTTCCCACAATTCTTGAAATTATTTATTTATTTTTTTAACACAAAATTGTCATATTAATAAGTTATTTCTCACACACGGCATTAGCATACTTGCAATTACACCCCAAAACACATTTTGCTACTCGTATGGCGAGTAGGGTGACCACATTTCTAAACCGCCATTCAGGGACACCCCCCTTCCCAAGGGGCCGGTTTTGTGGAACAAAATTTTGTTTGTTGGTTTGTGCGATGTGGAATGTAGTCTTGAGGTTGATAGGGAATTTGGTGGAGGGTGATTTGTTGGGAGGATGGCTGGTGTTAGCACTTAAATCATCCTGAATCATCCCCATGCTTGATATGGTGTCAGGATGATCAAATCTCATTATTTCTATTACTACATTGTAATAATGTAATAGTTCAATTCACCAAAATACAAAATCACTTATCACTTTCCACCAGATGCAGCGTGTCCAATTTGTCTACTGCAACATCACAGTCCCGCTATATAAGTTGCTGATCACCGCTATTGTTAGTAGAAAAAAAAGTAATTAAATAAAAATTCGATAAAAATATCCCATAGTCTGTAGATGCTACCACTTTTGCTCAAACCAATCAATATACACTTATTGGGATTTTTTTTACCAAAAATATGTAGTAGAATACATATTGGCCTAAATTGATAAATAAATTTGATCTTTTACATTTTTTATTGGATGTTTTATAGCAGAAAGTAAAAAATATATATATTTTTTTTTTTCAAAATTGGCGGTCCTTTTTTGTTTATAGCACAAAAAAATAAAAACCGCAGAGGTGATCAAATACCACCAAAAGAAATCTCTATTTGTGGGGGATAAAGGATGTCAATTTTTTTGGGGGTACAATGTTGCACGACTGTGCAATTGTCAGTTAAAGTAACGCAGTGCTGTATCAAAATAAATGCCCTGGTCAGAAAGGGGGGGTAAATCCTTTTGAGGCTGAAGTGGATAACAAGGACCGTCTCTATAAGGGACTGCCTATAGCATGGACTTTCACTATACATCAGGGACTGTCCTTTCCAAACTGGGATTAGAACTATGATAGTTACACTTGGTAGAGGAGTGGAAGGCAATAAAAGGACAGAGGGGGTTTGTTTATAAAACAGGGACTGCCCCTATTAATCAGGGCCCAGGGATGATGTCATACACAGTAGTGGGTGAATGAGAGGGACTGGTCTCCAGGTCAGGGACAGTCTCTCTGTGACATGCTTTGTATACAGTGGGTGAGCAGTTCTTTAACACACAGCCAGTGTTGTCCCATGTCAGTGTAGCACACACAGGCAGTAGACATGTACGCACACTGACAGCTTTACAACCCTTCCACCTCCCTCCTGAGCAAACGTTTCTGGTCCCCTCACCTCCCCTCACAGAAATGTATGATTCTTCCAAGCTGGCAGGTTAGGGAAGGGGGAGGTGAGGAAATTGACTGACAAGGAGGTAACAGGCTCATCCATCCAACACACAGCTCTCTAAAGCTCATACAACTCCCTCTGACCACCCAATGTGTCCTACTCCCCAGAACTTTACTTATGAAGAGGGCAAAGGCTGGCAACTCCCCCTACTAGAATAGCACTCAGCTTGATTCTTTAGTATGCCAAGAGTGGGCCCCCCACTGACCTGGCCCAGATTCAGTGTCACTTGCCAGTAGAGAAGGTGGGTGGCACTAGGCACAGAGGAGGAGGAAATTAACTCCTCCTTGGCTTTGAGTGCTGAGCAGGAAGTTGCAGCCTTGACGTCACTGGTTGCTAGACGCTAGGTGGCTCTAGCAACCAGTGACCAGTAGAGTATCAGGTGGAGCTGGAGGCGGAGTGAGCACCAGAGGTATGGCAGGGCTTGCTCACTCTGTCGGTATCATTCTGGGACACTGTATTGTCCCAAATTGAAGGATGTTGAGAAAGGGTTGGGGGAACAGGGGGAGTGGGACTTTAAATAAAGCTTTGTTTAGCCTGGTAAGGCTATAGCTTTCATCCCTAAATAATATATTAAAATAATTGCACGTGGTGCAATAGAGCAAGCAAGTGGGACTTTGAATGAAGGGTGTGATGGTCGAGGGATAACATGATGGATACTGATTAGTAAAATAGTAATTATAGACTTTAATGCGACAGGTAATCATACATTACATACAAATGGTCACACAAGTGATCCAGATAAGCAAAGCATAATTCATAATTAACATATTAGAAATATATGATAAAGGTTTTTCATCCATCAATTTAGTTTTATATACATACAATATTCATGATTATAAGCTGCATGGTCCATGACCTAAAATTCCATGGGGTATTGCCCCTGGATTCTCCGGTAAAAATGATGTGGACAACAAATGACCAGTGAGGCATATAGATGGCAGAAACATCAAGTCCCCAAAAATGTGAATTATGAGTGACCATGAATAAAGTGTGAAAGGACTGAGAGATGGACGATCACAAGAGTGTGAAAGCCAAAGATGGTGAGCAAGGAACCAAGGTTGTGGTGGAAAGGGAAGGGGGTGTTGCTGGGGTGGTGTAATGTGTGAGGAGTGGGTTAGAGGGACAGGGTGTAATGTGGGTGCACTGGGAAAGAAACAGCCATGGAGGTGTAGGGACAACAGTAAGTGGAGCCTGGGAAATTGTTGGGGCAAGAAAGTGTGTGCATGGTGGTGCTCGGGAAGAGTGTTACCTGTGAGAAAGTTCTGGTGCTGATAGGATGTGTCTGTTACTCAGTTCCTGGTGACCACCCCGCCCAGAGATGGTGCCCATATATAGGAACCGCCAAATACATCTGCCGCCAACGTCAAACACGTGGACGTAGGGAGGGGAGACGTCCATGCGCTGGCACAGGCGCACAGCAACTAGCGTCATATCCATTTCCAAATGTGGATACCACTCCAATCTTAATACTATCTTGGTGGCCTTGAAATGAAGACAGTGTGGGTGTCAGGAAGTGGTACTTTAATACTTGTAAGGAGGTAGCCCTAGAAAACTGCACACCTGGACCAAAAGCCCTGTGGTATTCCCAGGGGTAGGATATTTCCAGTGGGGTGGCTTCCCTCAGAAGTCCAGTCTGCAGGGAATATAGTATATAGTAATGGTAGTGACCGTGAAATCCAACATCCCAACAATGACAATACATATAGACAAACAAGGTCTTACCTGTATCTATTGACCTGTAGTGTGGATGATGTGCCTCCGTATGATGCCAGGCGCTATAAGAGGGAGCGTGACAGCTCCATCTTTATATGGCCGTTGGTGCCAATGTGCCCCCCACTATTAGGGATGGAGATAACCTCCATCAATGGAAGCAGCAGCCTGACCCACAATCGCCATTATGGCTGGTCACCCCGAGCGCATGGCGAGCAGCGTCGCCCCTGCCCACAAGCAAAATGGCGAGTGGGCGTAGTGGCGTCCTGTGTCATTCTCCCGCTGACATATGATCGTGGGATCCGCCATTACCATGATGCTCGGGACAACATACCCAGAATGGTATGCCGTATGGACCAAATTTGCACCAAATTTGAGCGCACCATAATGCAGTGTGGGACCTTGGGAAATGACACCTGCATGCTTTGGCCACTCACAGCATGCTCTGCTGTGAGAGACATGATTGGCCAAAGGCAGGGTGCCCTTGGCCAATCATGGCTCAGGGGGCTAATCCATGCCCCACACTATATAAGGCCACTCACACAGTGGAGATAAAGAGTATACAGTGTATACTGCATATAAGTGCCTCATCATCAGTTCCACCTCATCAGTGCTGCCTCATCAGGGCCAATCAGTACTGCCTCATCAGTGCCCATCAGTGAAGGAGAAAATATACTTATTTACAAAGTTTTGTGACAGAAAGTTTCGGTCTTTTTTTATTTGTAGTTCAAAAAATAAAACCGCAGGGGTGATCAAATACCACCAAAAGAAAGCTCTATTTGTGGGAACAAAATTATAAAAATGTTGTTTGGGTACAGCATTGCACGACTGCGCAATTGTCATTCAAAGGGCAACAGCGCTGAAAGCTGAAAATTGGTCTGGTAGGGAAATGTTCCAAGTGCCTGGTATTGAAGTGGTTAAGAAAATTAAAAAGTGTCCCCCGTTGTAATTAATCATCAATCATGGTATCGACGACCCGAAGAAAAAAAAAAAGAAGAAACAGCTCCTCCCTAATGGGAGGGCTCCTGTGACTGCTGTCTTTTGCCATTTGACAGCTCTTATAAAGGCTAGGGTGGGGCCACCTGCTGACATAAGCCAGTGACCCCGCCTCTTCTGATGTCATGTGACATCACATGACCCGTCCCTTCTGATGTCACATTGGCGGTGGTCGGAAAGAGGGCGGGATCACCCACTTACATCATTGGGTGGCCCCTTCCTAGACTTTATAAGAGCTGTTTTTTTTTTTCTTCGGGTCGTTGATGATTGACGATGGATTACAACGGGGGACACTTTTACAAGAGGACTTGTCCCTAATTGTCTCCTGTGTTTTTTCTTATTTGACACTTTTTTGGTAAATTAGTATTACCCGATACTCATTCACATAGGGGGGGTTTTCGGGGCCCCATTTTTAAAATGGGCTTCCATATTCCAATGAACCCCCCACCCGCAGACCCCCACAACCACCAGCAATGGTTATGGGGATGAGGCCCTTCTCCCCTTCAACATGGGGACAAGGTGCTTTGGGGGGACCCCCAAGTCGCAAACCATCAAGTACACCACCCCATATGTCTTGCAGTTTGCAAAGTGCTTGGCATTGAAACTATGACCATTGGGTAATATGCAGGAGAGACCTACCCATATGTATCTCCAAAACTTGAAGCCCCCACAGGTATATGTAGCCCATACTTTGCATGAATCCCTGGACAATCTCTGGACAATGTAGTCCTTAATGGATGCTGCTCGTTTAAATGTTATTGCTGTTTTTTTTGGTACAAAACTACTGACACTAGGGTCCATAGACAATAAGTGCAAGTATTTTTGTATGATGTTGCATATTTTAGTATGTTGATTGGAGTATTTTATTATAATTATAGTTATATCTTTGACCTCCTTATCCTTTCTAGTGTTATCTAATAATTCATACTTATAACTGTCCTCCTGTAGGCCTTTTTGAGGCAAGAATTGGTATAGCCTCTGTCACAAAGTCTGTTTTGCAAAATTTTGGCTTCTTTTTGGAAGGATATTTCATCAGAGCAGTTTCTCCTTACCCTTAGGTATTGGCTGTAAGGTATTGAGCTCAGTAGGGGTTTGGGGTGAAAACTTGAGGCGTGCAATACAGTATTATCTGACATAGTTTTGTGATATCAACACGTTATGATTTCATTCTGCTCGCCACAAGCGACTGTCACTTGATTAGGGTCATGCAGCACTGTGAACACAAGTTTAAAGTCTGTTAGGAGCTGTGTGGTCACATCCTAATGCATTTCATCCTCACGTCTTTGTCAAAGCCCCTTTGACAAAGACGTGAGAACGAAATGCATTAGGGCATGACCACATGGCTCCTAACAGACTGTCAGCAACCTACAGCTCATCCCTGGAACACCGCGAGGAGAGGAGTGTAGGGAGCAGTGAGAGCTAGCAGGCTGAATGTGCAGTGTTGGATGGATATGTTTTATGCTGATCTTACTTTTTAACCTTGTAAGCATGTTTTAAAAGGAGGGGGAACATGGAATAAAGTTGTGGAATTACACTATGTAGTGTCCCCTATTCTTTACATGTGGCAAGGCTATTGGTGTAAGTCAAGTACTGAGCAGAAGGTGATCGGGTTATTTAGTCTCAGGGGAGAGTCGCAGCTGAAAAGGAGAGTGCATTGGGGAGTGAAGTGGATTGCAGCCAGGATCAACATCTATTATGATTAAATGCTTTATCTAATGGGATTTCTGGTGAGTTCAACCAAAAGGAAGATGAAAACACGTGGTGGATTGGTGAAGGAGCACAGTGATTATACGATTTACATAGATCCTAGCACACCTTTCACTGGACACATGCTTGAATCACATGAACTTTAAGGAATCTTAACCATCCGTTGTAAACTTGCATTAAGAGGAACTGGATGTACATTTTAACTATTTGAACTCTAAGACATAATTTTGCAATAAGGGTTCATTTTAGAGTAAGCGCTGCTAACATCTGAATGAACTATAGTGGTTGTTTTGATGTATGTGTTGGTTATAGTATTTTAATTATAGTGGCAGTTTTATAGGATTGTTTCATTAAGGTGATATATATATGAGCGCTGGGATCAGGGGCAAGTTTTGTCTAAACTGTTACTGAATTTTATGAACAAGGTTAGAGTGATTATGGTTAAGTCTTTCCAAAAAGATGGACAGAAGTTCCACTGGGCTTTCCCAAATCATGAAAAATATCATCAATGTACTTAGGCCACATTGTGATGTGGTCAGTGTACATCGCAAGTGTATATCGCAAGGTTAAACTTTTGTTAAAGGGTCTTGGCTTCTGTCCTAACCAGGACCTTGATAAATTTGAACTTATCAAGGACCTACATCTTTTTGTACAAAAGTTACTATTAAAGAGTATGTATAATAAAAACACTAATGCTTCAACACAGTTCAATGAACCAACTTATATCTCTTCTTGAGGAAAGCAATCAGACAGACCTCATTGATTGTATTGATGTGGAAAAATTGCTCATGAAACATGGGGTTGAGACTCCTAAGGTCTCCCAAACACAATCCACACTCAGGAGGAAATCTGACCTCTTTCCACCATCGAGCTCTAATGCAAATGTAGCGGCCTTCCTTAAACTGGTCACTAAAGAAATTGAAAAGATGCCAACGAAATCTAGGCTCATAGAGACTTTAACATCCCAGGAAAAGCAGGCACTACGCAACCTATCCAACAATCATTCATTGACAATTAAACCATCTGATAAAGGTGGAAATATTGTAATTATGAATCATGAACAATACAAGTCCATGTGTAATAAAATTCTTTCTAACTTGATTTGGTATTGTTTGATTTCCCCAAAACTGATTGAGAAATTCAATCAAAAATGTTATAATCTAGTTAATACAGCTTTCAGAAATGGCACTATAACTCAAAAAAGGTGGGAGTTTATACGTGTTGAGTTTCCAATTACCCCTACATTTTACTCACTCCCCAAAGTAAACAAGGATGCAAAAAAAACCCAGGCCACCCTATAGTCTATATAGGGAATACCACTGGGCTTTTGGTCCAGGTGTGCAGTTTTCTAGGAGTACCTCCTTACAAGTATTAATGTACTCCTTCCTGACACCCATGGGGTCTTCATTGCAAGGCCACAAAGATAGGATCACAATTGGAGCGATATCCACACGTGCATTGTTTGCAGGTATGTTTTTACATACTTTGGATAAATACCATCACCCAGTTCAAATAGCTGGGCACTCCTGATCTTTAGTGTGTCACTCTTTTCTAACCCAGTTATTTTACCCCTTTTTAGGAATGCCATTTGGTCCCAGTGTACACCTCCTGGGCCCTCCTCCCTGTGGACTCCTTGGAATTTTTTCCTGGTTTGTTTTTCTTCAACCAGTCTGGTTTGATCTGTTCTATTGTCATGGCTGTGGCTCTCCTATCATACTTGTTTTTGTGGGCTGACTGCATATGAGCCACTGTCGCCTTAGCACTGTGAGTATAGATCAACTGCAAACCACTTCATGTCCTGAGAGCCAGAGCTTTGAGATGTTATATGTGTATAATTTTCTCTTGTATATCTTTTAGACTGTTTATGAATTAAAACTGCAGGAAGGAGTAAGAAGCCACTCCGAAACATGTCAGATTAGTTGTTGCAGATTCAAATTAAAAACCTGGTAGGGGTTAAAAAAAATTGTCTGGACATAGAGTACACTCAATGTAATTCTATTCTATTTGTAATTCTAAATGTTCAGTTCACAGATAGATAACACACCTGTGTATGTGCTATATATCTTTAGATAAACTACAAGAAAATACTTTAAATAAAGCACATCATTCCTCACAGTGAACAGTCATTAATCACATACGCCTTACTGTCTTTTTTTACTGCAATTTAATAAATGTTTATTGTATTTACTTTGTGTAATTCAATTGCTTTCATTTTTTGTAATAATCAATGACATCTATTTGAGTTAGGCTTTCTGTCACTCTTCCAACTTTTGAATGAGACAATTTCATTCATTATCATTAAGCTTTTGTGTTTTGATCTCCGCTTTGGGAAGACATAAGTGATTCAAAATCTTTTTTAGTCACAACAGCTGGACACAAGAAACATTCTGGAAACAGAAGCAATTATAGACATTTATATACAAGTATGGCATTTATTCAATTATGGTCTTCCAATCTTTTGTGAAATTCACAAGCCAATGGTTTGGTGGTTAATTTTCCTTCTCAAATACAATGCTAACATTCTATTGCACTAGAAACAGACAAACAAGAGATAAAGTAGTTGACACGTTAGAGTCCATTAACTTTTTTTTTCTATTTTTATGATGATTTGTCCTGTACTTATCTTGCCTTTACATGTAGTACCATTAATCCTATTGAAAATGCACCTATTGAAAACTGCACCGGGGGGGGGCATGGCCAGCACGCATGCTGTATGGACGCGTGAGGTGAGAGCTCCGGAGCAGCGGCGGCTCCCAGAGGGACTAGCAGCCAGCAAACTACACCATGACGGCCCCTGATGATAGGCGACCTCACCCCAACCCATCTGCCCACTCACGGAAGAGGAAAGATGAGCGGGCACCAAGGACATTGACGACCTATTTCGTCCAGCAGCACCAAGACAAAAGGCAAGATGGCAACGGTCACGCGGCGTGGGAGGCCTCGCATTACACAGACCTCCTGGATGATGCGTCCGAAGCTGAGGAGACAGCGAACGGAGCCTGATCCCTTTCCAGGGAGTCTGCCCTCAGCCCAACATGCTGCAGCCCTGCCAAAATCAGACTGAAGCTAGACCACAATACCCAGGCACAAAAGGTAAGCCGCAACACTCCTCTTACACTACAAACGACTGAGGCATCCCCAATAGCCTCCTTCCCTACAGCCAACCAACTTGTGTTGGACACCCAAATTAAGGATATGCTCCTGTCTGTCCATACTGCTATCCAGACAGATATTCTCTCACTGGCCAGGCAGATTACAAGAGAGGTTCAGTCCCTGGGGAACAGAATCAATACTATAGAGGAAGCAATGGGGGAAATGACTACCACAGTAAACAATCTAGTTGAGACCCATGAAGAAAATCTAACAAAACGTGAGTGACTTAAAACAAAGATGGCCGACCTGGAAGATCGTTCGAGGAGGAATAACCTCAAGCTCAGGGGGATTCCAGAGTCGATCCACTCAACTGATTTAAAACAATACGCCACTGAGTTCTTTTCCACCCTGCTACCCGAAATGCCTCCTATAGAGCTTACAATAGACTGTATCCATAGAGTGCCAAAACTATCATTTACACAACGGACAGTACCTTGTGACTTGCTCTTAAGAGTTCTTTTCTATTATACGAAAGAAAAGATAATGTTCAAAGCCAGAGCATTGGGGCAACTACCTAGCCCGTATGCCCCTGTGCAAATCTATGCAGATCTATCTAAACACACCCTGGTTGTCAGGAGGCAGCTATCAACCATAACCAAAGCCCTCCGTAACCACAAAATATCATACACGTGGAAACAGCCCACCAAATTGCTCAAAGAGAAGAACAAATAATCCTTCACTGTATCCTCACTAGAAAAAGGCCTGAATCATCCCGGACCTACCACCCTCAGGATATGAGACACCCTCCCTGCAAAATTACGCCACAGTGGCATCATGCCCGTGCTTAAAGTTGGCAATTCAAGCTCAGCAAACTCACCAAGCAGGCAGTTTGCTTTCTTACATATCCACCATCTGCTGTGCTCCGCATCCACTCCTGTGGCCCTTAAACTGTTTTCCCCACTTAGAGGCACACCGCAGGAACATAGCTTTTCAACTGCTGCTAGTGCAGCTTTGGGTATGACTGTAATGTTTATTTTACTATGCTCTCTGTTTTTTTTTCCCTCCTTTTCTCTTCCCCCAAAAGCTGTGATGACATCTTTGACTGGACAAGAGGAGCCTCATGCCTTCACTCTAACAAACCTCCTGATGTATGGACCACTACAAGCCTTCCAATGTTGCTGTTGAACCCGGAAAGCCCACTATTGCAAGACATCTGCCTCATCCTCTGGCATAAGAAACCATCAGACTGTGAGTACTGCTGCCTGCACCACATACCACCCTCCTAATGGCCACCAAAATATTAACTGTTAATGCCAATGGCCTTAACCATCCAGCTAAGAGGGCCACACTCTGGCAAATGGCAAAAGCCAATGCATGCCACATCTTATGTGTACAAGAGACGAACTTTAAAATAGGTGCAACACACAAGTGCACACACAAGGATTTCCCCCACATCTTCATGGCCTCAGGCCACAGAAAGAAACGCAGAGTTCTTATTGCAATCCACAGCTCAGTGAACTTTCAACTGCTAGACTGCATTGCAAACATTAATGGGAGATATTGCATACTAATCTGTGTAATTGATAATACCCTGATAACTTTAGCATGAACCTATGCCCCAAACAAATACACTTTTTAAATAAGACACTGAGGAAAATCCGATCGGTCCAAAAAGGATCCCTGATTTGGTGCGGGGACTTCAACACTGTACCAGATCAGCAGATGAACTCGACAAATCCCAAACTGAGGATGGGCCCCAACATGGCAAAATTCCTCCATGATAACGATTTGTACGTCGTTTGGAGGTGCCACCATGCAGGAATGAGAGAGTACACCTACCACTCTCAGGTGCATAACACTTATTCTCGCATAGATTATTTTCTTTTTTTTTTTCCAATAGTTTTTATTGAAGTTTTACAACATATACAGACACAGACATGCACAGTAAACACAGTTAGATGCTGTAGAGATATATTCCATAAGTAATAACTAGTGTTGAGCGAACCCGGACTGTAACGTTCGGGTCCGTACCGAACTTTTGGGTGTCCGTGGCACGGACCCGGACCCGGACATTTCAAAAATCGTTCGGGTTCGGTCCGGGGTTCTGCTATTTTACTCCACGTGTTGAGAAGCTGCAGGGCAGCCAATCAACAAGCGTTTCACTGGTTTGCCCTTAGAAGCCATCACAGCCATGCCTACTAATGGCATGGCTGTGATTGGCTGGTGCATCATGTGACCCAGCCTCTTTATAAGCTGGAGTCACAGTGCTGCAGTCACATGCTCCTTGGGTTAG
>BLSH010522051.1:308698-326923 GCA_018402905.1 Glandirana rugosa
ATAGCAGCTCTGGGCCTAGCCAGTTTAAAGCACATCCCTTGCCTGGCGCATGTGCTGAATTTGGTGGTGCAGAAATTTCTAAAAAACTACCCGGATATGTCAGAGCTGCTGCAGAAAGTGTGGGCCGTCTGTCCCCGCTTTCTGCGTTCTCACCCTGCTGCTGCTCACCTGTCTGTGCTGCAGTGGAACTTCAGCCTTCCCGCTCACCGCCTCCTATGTGACGTACCCACAAGGTGGAACACCATCTTGCACATGCTGGAGAGACTGTGAGAGCAGCAGCAGGCAATAGTGGAGTTTCAGCTGCAGCACGCACGGGTCAGTCGCTCTGCGGAACAGCACCACTTCACCACCAACGAGTGGGCCTCCATGCGAGACCTGTGTACCATATTGCGGTGTTTCGAGTACTCCACCAACATGACCAGTGGCAATGACGCTGTTCTCAGCGTTACTATCCCACTTCTATGTCTCCTTGAAAAAACACTTTGGGCGATGATGGAAGAGGATGTGGCACAGGAGGAAGAGGAGGAGGAAGAGGGGTCATTTCCACGGTTATCAGGTCAGTCATTCTCAAGTGGCTCGGAGGGTGGTTTCCCGCACCAGCATAGGCCAGGTAAAACATTTTCAAGCCAGGGCACAGTTCTGGAGGATGAGGAGGATGAGGATGATGATGATGAGGAGGAGGAGGAACCGTGTTCACAGCAGGGTGGCACCCAACGCAGCTCGTGGGCATTACTGGAGCATGGCTGGGAGGATACGGAGGACACAGATGATACACCTCCCACAGAGGACAGCTTGTCTTTGCCTCTGGGCAGCCTGGCACACATGAGCGACTACATGCTGCAGTGCCTGCGCAATGACAGCCGAGTTGCCCACATTGTAACTTGTGCTGATTACTGGGTGGCCACCCTGCTGGATCCCCGTTATAAGGACAATGTGCCATTCTTTATTCCCTCACTGGAGAGTGATCGGAAGATGCGCGAATCCAAGCGCACGCTGGTAAACACGCTGCTGAGGGCATTCCCAAATGACACCAGGGGCTCAGTGGCATAAGGCGAAGGCAGAGGAGGAGGAAGAGGTCGCCAACGCAGCTGTGGCACCTCCAGCACCTCAGAAGGCAGGGTTAGCATGGCCGAAATGTGGAAAAGCTTTGTCAGCAGCACGCCACAACAAACAGCACCACCAGGCAATGTCTTAGCAGGAGGCAGCATTTCAGCAACATGGTGGAACAGTATGTGTGCACACGCCTACACATACTGACTGATGGGTCCGCCCCATTCAACTTCTGGCTCTCCAAATTGGGCACATGGCCTGAGCTTGCCCTTTATGCCTTGGAGGTGCTGGCCTGCCCTGCAGCCAGCGTATTGTCTAAACCTGTGTTTAGAACGGCAGGGGGCGTTATCACAGACAAGCGCAGCCACCTGTCTGCAGCCAACGTGGACAAGCTAACTTTTATTAAAATGAACCAGGCATGGATCCCACAAGACTTGTGTGTACCTTGTGCAGAATAGCCATTTATACCGGCCTCACACAGCCATTGGTATACTTAAGTGAACATATATTTTTTTTTTAATATGTCTTAATATTTTGGGGGCTACCCCAATTATAAAAAAAATACAAACAAACAAAAAACAGTGTTGGCTACCTCCTCCTCCACCGCCACTTCCATCACCTACACCGATACGGTCACCGCCTCCTTAACCTCCCACTCCACATCCACCTCCTCCTCCATTTTTTATTTTTTTATGTGATTTTAAGTAATTTCCCTATCCACATTAGTTTTCAGGGCACTTGTCCTACTCTTATCCCAATTTTGCTTCCTTTTGCAGCCCTCTAGCCTTTCCCAGGACTTTTTAAGAGCCATTTTAGTGCCCAAAGGTTCGGGTCACCATTGACTTCAATGGGGTTCTGGGTCAAGTTCGGGGCCGAACTCGAACTTTTTTGCGAAGTTCCGCCGAACCCACCGAACCCGAACATCCGGGTGTCCGCTCAACTCTATTTGTAAACGCTATAACTTTTGCGAAAACCAATAAATATATTAATTTTTTTTTCCCCGAGACATGTGGTTACATGCATTTTTGCAAAAATGTATGACTAAAATTGAGTTTATTGTATTTTTTTTAATAACAAAAAGTTGAAAATATATATTTTTTTTCAAAATTTTCAGTCTTTTTTGTTTATATCGCAAAAAAATAAAAACGCAGAGGTGATCAAATACCACCAAAAGAAAGCTATATTTATGGGAAAAGAAGGACGTCAATTTTGTTTGCGTACAGTGTTGCAGGACCGCGCAATTGTCAGTTAAATTGACGCAGTGCTGTATCACAAAAAATGGCCTGGTCATTAAGGGGGCAAATCCTTCTGGGACTGAAGTGGTTTCATTGATTGTAAAGTCTCATTTTTGTTTAAATTAAAAATAACAAACATGTTATACTTACCTCCTCTGTTTCAGTGGATTTGCACAGTGCAGCCCGAATCCTCCTCTTCTTGGGCCCCTCTTCGGCTCTCCTGGCCCCTCCCCTCCTGTTGGGTGCCCCCACAGCAAGTAGCTTGCTATGGGGGCCCCCAAGCTGAGTCACAGCTCTGTGTATCCATACGGTATGGCCCAGCTCTGCCCCCTTTCTATTCTCATTGGCTGACTGACTTTGATTGACAGCAACGGGAGCCAATGGCACCGTGCTGCTGTCTCAGCCAATGAGGAGGAGAGTCCCAGACTACCAAGACATTGCTACAACATTGCTGGAGCTAGAGAGGCCTCGGGTAAGTATTAAGGGAGCTGAGGGGAGCTGAACCCAGCCTTAAATGGAAATATTTTTATTGCGCCTTTCTTGCACTTTTAGCAGGGTAAAAACGCAGCAAAAATGTATGAGTGTGAAAGGGCCCTTAATTAATGTTCACCAGACCAGTGAAGCCTTGCTCATTTTTACTAAATATTAAGTTTAGTATAAGAAAAGAATTCAGGTTAGGTTTAAGATGTGTAAAGTTTAAGATACTTGCTAGATGTGAAAAATCCCTTTGATAATAAAACTTAGTAGTAACTAACATCTTACATGTTCTATTTGATCAGTGTCTGTATTTTCTATCACATGTAGAGAATCAAAAATGAAGAAATTTTGCCAGTAATGCAGAAATAGTAAAAAGACAGTACTTATTACAAATAAAGAAATCACATTTATCTGAGCTATCTAAAAAGAGGAATATAATATTGTTCTTATAAATCCAACTTCACAATTTTAGCCTTTTCGATAAAAGTGCATATTCAGTATTTGCCCTGCAATTCTGTTTCCATGGAAATAGACTGCACTAACATATCTGAATGTTTTAGAAAAGTAACAAGTACAGTGTAGAAAAGATTTTGAAATATTTTCCTAGTTCAATAAAATAATTTAACAGGGAAGCACGATGTTTATACTGCTAGCACATAGAGTGTTAACTGACTTGGATATGTGCCATTAATTAAATTGTCCTAGTATAAAAGCAACTCACTTCAGATATCATTAACCTAACCTTTCTAATGCCCCGTACACACGGGACGATGATCGCATTCAACAGGTCGTACTCACGACCGTTGTATGCGATAACGATCGCTCGTATGCGCGATTTGAACAGTCGAACATACGCCGGTCGTACAAGGGAATTGTATGAGCAGACTAGAAAACTTGGTCGTACCAACAAGCTCTCATACGACCGTTGTATCGTGTGTACAGAGCAGTTGGTACAACAAGTTGTATTGTGCAAAACACGCATGCTCTGAAGTCAGGAATGGCTGGATGCTAATTACATGCACCTGAACGTTCTTTCCCCGGACGTACGATCGTGCAGTGCAGTCAGTATGCTGCATACAACAGCCAACATACGATTCAACACGGTCGTACGTACGATCGTCGTCCCGTGTGTACGAGGCTTAAGGGTTTGTGTACATGGGGATTTTTCTGCTTCTGTATAGCTTTACTTTACTGCAAGTTAATGTTAATGCAAAAGCAGCTGAAAGCAGTTCATAGGAAACTCAGTGCAGCCCAGAAGTATCTTGAAGCAGCCCAAAGAAACACAAATGAAAGTCAGCACAACACAAAGTATACTTCATTGAACGTAATCCTGAGTTTGAAAGCTTTTTACACCAGCCATAAAAAAAGAATACATTTGATAACAATAGAATCCTTGAACCTACACTAGTATTGGTAACACCGCCTGCGTAATTTTTTATGTATCTCAGGATACATTGGTTTAAAAAAAAAACATATTTTAAGATCATCACATAGATCAAAGATCAGCCCCCTTTTTTTGGTTCATCCTGGGACAGAGTATCTTAATATTAATATCAATAGGGCTATGCTGGCATCTTTATTGATTGACTGTGGATAGAGTTGAGCGGACACCTGGATGTTCGAGTTCGGCCGAACTTTGCGAAAAAGTTCGAGTTTGGCCCCGAACTTGACCCGAACTTGACCCAGAACCCATATTGAAGTCAATGGTGACGTGAACTTTTGGACACTAAAATGGCTCTAAAAAAATCCTGGAAAGGGCTAGAGGGCTGCAAAATGGGGGCAAGAGTAGGACAAGTGCCCTGCAAACAAATGTGGATAGAGAAATAACTTAAAAACACATAAAAAAACTAAAAAATGGAGGTGGATGTGGAATAGGAGGTTGAGGAGGCGGTGACCATGGCGGTGTAGGTGGAAGTGGCGATGGAGGAGGAGGAGGTAGCCAACACTGTTTTTTGTTTGTTTGCTTTTTCTAATTGGGGTAGCCCCCAAAATACTGAGACATATTAAAAAAAAAAGATCACTATCTGCAGAAAAACCCAGAGATGTTCTAGCACGGGTTCACTTTTTCTATATAAAATGTACCATGTTTTATTTTTAATGTTTCTCTTGTTACAAATTCCAATAATGACTTATGTTCTATAAAAAAAAGAAAAAGAATACGTTCACTTAAGTATACCAATGGCTGTGTGAGGCCGGTATAAATGTCTATTCTGCACAAGGTACAGACAAGTCTTGTGGGATCCATGCCTGGTTCATTTTAATAAATGTTAGCTTGTCCACATTGGCTATGGACAGGCGGCTGCGCTTGTCTGTGATAACGCCCCCTGCCGTGCTAAACACACGTTCAGACAATACACTGGCTTCAGGGCAGGCCAGCACCTCCAAGGCATAAAGGGCAAACTCAGACCATGTGCCCAATTTGGAGACCCAGAAGTTGAATGGGGCAGACCCATCAGTCAGTATGTGTAGGCATGTGCACACATACTGTTCCAACATGTTGCTGAAATGCTGCCTCCTGCTAAGACGTTGCCTATCAGCTGGTGGTGCTGTTTGTTGCGGCGTGCTGCTGACAAAGCTTTTCCACATTTCAGCCATGCTAACCCTGCCTCCTGAGGTGCTGGCGGTGCCGCAGCTGCGTTGGCGACCTCTTCCTCCTCCTTTGCCTTTGCCTTATGCTTCCACTGAGCACCCGGTGTCATTTGGGAATGCCCTCAGCAGCATGTCTACCAGCATGCGCTTGTAGTTGCACATCTTCCGATCACGCTCCAGTGAGGGAATTAAGGACGGCACGTTGTCCTTGTAATGGGGATCCAGCAGGGTGGCCACCCAGTAATCAGCACAAGTTACAATGTGGGCAACTCAGCTATCGTTGCGCAGGCACTCCAGAATGTAGTCGCTCATATGTGCCAGGCTGCCCAGAGGCAAAGACAAGCTGTCCTCTGTGGGAGATATATCATCTGTGTCCTCCGTATCTCCCCAGCCACACTCCAGTGAGGCACACGAGCTGCGTTGGGTGCCACTCTGCTGTGAACATGGTTCCTCCTCCTCCTCATCATCATCATCCTCATCCTCCTCATCCTCTTGAACTGTGCCCTGGCTCGAAAATGTTTTACCTGGCCTATGCTGGTGCGGGAACCCACCCTCCGAGCCACTTGTGAATGACTGGCCTGATAACCGTGGAAATGACCCCTCTTCCTCCTCCCCTTCCTCCTGTGCCGCATCCTCTTCCATCATCGCCCGAAGTGTTTTTTCAAGGAGACATAGAAGTGGGATAGTAATGCTGAGAACAGCGTCATTGCCACTGGCCATGTTGGTGGAGTACTCGAAACACCGCAATATGGTACACAGGTCTCGCATGGAGGCTCACTCGTTGGTGATGAAGTGGTGCTGTTCCGCAGAGCGACTGACCCGTGCGTGCTGCAGCTGAAACTCCACTATTGCCTGCTGCTGCTCACACAGTCTCTCCAGCATGTGCAAGGTGGAGTTCCACCTTGTGGGCACGTCACATATGAGGCGGTGAGCGGGAAGGCCGAAGTTCCTCTGCAGCGCAGACAGGCAAGCAGCAGCAGGGTGAGAACGGCGAAAGTGCGCACAAACGGCCCGCACTTTATGCAGCAGCTCTGACATATCCGGGTAGTTTTTTAGAAAATTCTGTACCACCAAATTCAGCACATGCGCCAGGCAAGGGATGCTGCGAGCTGCTACGAGATTTCGCCCATTATCGCACACCACCAGGCTGGGCTTGAGGCTCAGTGGCAACAACCACTCATCGGTGTGTTGTTCAATGCCCGTCCACAGCTCCTGCGCAGTGTGGCGTTTATCCCCCAAACATATCACTTTTAAAACAGCCTGCTGTTGTTTCCCCCTGGATATGCTGAAGTTGCTGGTGAAGGTGTTACGCTGACCGGGTGAGGAGGTGGTAGAGGAGGAGGAAGCGGAGTAGGAGGAGGAGGCAACAGGAGGCAAAGAGAAATGCCCTGCAATCCTTGGTGGCGGAAGAACATGTGCCAAACTGCTATCCGCCTCAGGCCCACCGGCCACTACATTTGCCGATTGTGCAGTTAGCAAGATAGCGAGATATAGCATCCCTGCCCGTGCTTACTGGTCCACGTATCAGTGGTTATGTGGACCTTGCCACAGATGGCGTTGTGCAGTGCACACTTGATCTTGTCCCTGACTTGTTTGTGTAGGAAAGGGATGGCTCACCTGGAAAAGTAGTGGCGGCTGGGAACCACGTACTGTGGAACAGCCACCGCCATCAGGTTTTTAAAACTGTCCGTGTCCACCAGACGGAATGACAGCATTTCAAAGGCTAGGAATTTTGAAATGCTGGCATTCAGGGCCAGGGATCGTGGGTGGGTAGGGGGTACTTCCTCTTTCTCTCCAGTGTTTGGTAAATGGACAGCTGTAAGCTTCCATGGGACCACGTGGAAATGCTTGGGGACGGTGGCGGACATGGTGGTGATTTTGAGATGCTTATTCCACTGGAGCTTGTGCTTTGCATGTAGATGCCTGGTCATGCAGGTTGTTCTGAGGTTTAGAACATGTATGCCTCGCCTCAGGCTCTGATTGCACAGCGTGCAAACCACTCGTGTCTTGTCGTCAGCACATTGTCTGAAGAACTGCCACGCCAGGGAACTCCTTTGAACTGCCTTTGGTGTGCTAGGTCCCTGGGTGCGGTGGGTAGTAGCAGGCATACTGTCTAGGGGATGGTCGCTCCACTTTTGCAACCTGCTTCCTGTTTTGCTGTGCTGGTGCCTCGGTGCGACCACCACCTCATCCTCCAAACTGCACACATCACTCGCATGATCTTCATTCAATGTGGGGTCTAGAACCTCATCATCCTCCACATCATCTTCCATCCACTCTTCACCACTGCCCTCATTGTCAGTCTGCACACTGTAGAAAACAGGAGCAGTTGGCACCTGTGTTTTTCGTCATCATCAGAGACATGCTGCAGTGGTGTTTCCATGTGCTCATCCTGAAACAGAAGTGGTTGGGCATCGGTGCACTCAATGTCTTCCACTTCTGGGGCAGGGCTATGTGGATGGCCCACGGAAAGCACAACAGTAGAGTCATCAAAAAGAATAAGAGACTGCTGCATGACTTGGGGCTCAGACTGCTTGGCTGATTTACAAGGGGCTGAGGTGAAAGACAGATGGCCATGCGGTTCAGGTGGCAACTCTGAGCTTTCAGCAAGGGACTGGGTGGGAGACAATGTGAAGGAACTGGAGGCATTGTCAGCCACCCAATCTACTATTGCCTCTACTTGTTCTTTTTTTTTTTTCCTATCAGAAAAAAATGTATTTTTTAGCAAAGAGTCAGTACAATACGCTCAACAAACAAGAGTAAAGGGCATAATAAATGAAAAAACCGCCCTTAGGATTCTTTTTGAACCGGTGGCTGGGTATGCTGCCTCCAGGGGTATCTCCCTACTATGGTAGTTTGGGTTGTGAGTTTAGATCTGGAATGGCGCTCCCCTGATAGACTATTACTAGGTAAGTATCCCTTTAATTAATATGGATCTCTCTCAAATAAGGTGCTGGATGTGGGTAAACCATGCAAAGTAAAAGGAATAAAATCCAAAATCAAGTGTATCCAATTTTGTAAAAATATAAAAATACCTTAAGAAGTGTTAATGTGCTAGTATCGCTGTGTAGTTTAATATACTCAAAGTAAGATGGATCTCACTCCTATGAGGTGCTAAATGTGCGTATGATATGTAAGGTCAAAGGAATACAATCCAAAATCAAGTGTATTCAATTTTATAAAAATGATAGCTTATAAAGTGTTAATGTGCTAGTATCGCTATACAGTTTAATATACTCAAGGTTAGATGGCGTATATAGTGCTCAGTGGGATGATATATGAGAGTGCTTATGTGTCTCCACACTAAAGTGTGTCCAATAGTAGATTTGAAAAGTGCCAATGTGCTAGTATCGCTGAAAATAAGGACACCTCAGAAGAGGTCTATTGGACGAAACACTTCAGTTGACACCGGACCGCACACATCGTCACTTCCGGTTACTTCCGGGCACTTCCGGTTCCGCCGCTTGGAGTGCAAGGACACACGGAGGAAGTGTGTACCTGCCTTTTTCAAAAATAAGCATTTGCTATATCTTAGGCGGGGAAGTGTACTGGATTGTAAGTGACTGGTATATTGCTCATTGCTTGTTGTGTACATTGGAATTGGACAAACTTTCGGATGTTTTTAACCAGTTTTTAAAAATAAACTATATTTTATACTGAATCACACTATGGAGTTCTTCCCCTTCCTTCCCTGAATTGGTTATCCCATATACAACGGAGGAGCTTAATCATCTAACCCACATCTTGGAACCCACATCGGAAGAGGAGACCACCATCCACCCAGAGGACCCTGGATCTACCTACCAGCGGAAAATTATATTTGTATATCACCCTTGTGAGGAATAATCCACCCAGGAACTTGGATCACACAACTGGAGAGCAAGGAGAGACCAACAACCACCCTAGGATCCCTGACACACCAGCCTGAGACAGGCGCCTCTGCGCTTTACCCCTGTGTGGGGTGGCGCTGTCCGTTAAGCAGGGTGGCAATTGGGGAGCACGCGTGTCACACAAAGGAAATATTCTGTTTGAACTTCACTATATGGACACTTGGTTTAATCATATAAAACAGCATTAGGAATTCGAAAAGTTTGCAATATTAAGGCTATAGCATTGGTTTTTATTATTGCCTATAGGTTGAAGGAAAGCAGTGCAGAGCACTAAAATTTACCTTACCAGGATTGCTGGGAATACTAGATACACTGTATATGATTATGCATGCAGGTCATATGTCTTGATGCTCAAGAACTAACATTAGACTTTCAAAGGTACCATCTCATTAAGCACTTTATATGTTAACACATGTTTGAGCAAATCACGCTTTCACTTAACCTTATTTTCAGCGATACTAGCACATTGGCACTTTTCAAATCTACTATTGGACACACTTTAGTGTGGAGACACATAAGCACTCTCATATATCATCCCACTGAGCACTATATACGCCATCTAACCTTGAGTATATTAAACTGTATAGTGATAATAGCACATTGACACTTTATAAGCTATCATTTTTTATAAAATTGAATACACTTGATTTTGGATTGTATTCCTTTGACCTTACATATCATACCCACATTTAGCACCTCATAGGAGTGAGATCCATCTTACTTTGAGTATATTAAACTACACAGCGATACTAGCACATTAACACTTCTTAAGGTATTTTTATATTTTTACAAAATTGGATACACTTGATTTTGGATTTTATTCCTTTTACTTTGCATGGTTTACCTACATCCAGCACCTTATTTGAGAGAGATCCATATTAATTAAAGGGATACTTACCTAGTAATAGTCTATCAGGGGAGCGCCATTCCAGATCTAAACTCACAAGAGTAAAGGGCATGTAACATACAAAAGGGGATCAGATAATACGGGACTTAGTTACAACAGTACAATGCTTGCATTGTTATGCTTACTTAAGTAAACGGCCATTATCCGCTGGCATCTACAAATTAAATATCGCACACGGTCTCCATCTAGTCCTTCCAGGCTACTCATCTGCTATATCAAAAGGATGTAGGTGTTACTTTGAGCTCCATGCTGTAACAAGAAAAGGGTGGGACATATTCCCTTAACTTATATGTGGGGGATTGGAGCATGTGCTCTACTGTAGTCTAAGTGTTTTAATGCATTATGTGTTTCGTTAGGGAGAAGGGCGGCCTAAGAGTGGCATGGTGTCTGTCCTGTAAAGGGGGGCCGTGAGCGATGTGATGAGGCTGCATAGGGATGCGTGGGCTGGATCCTAATTTGTATGGGGATGTGTCTAATAATATATGGTGATCGTCTGCTCGGAGTAGGGAATATAGGAGGGAGGGTAAAGTGGGGAGGGCATGGAAGAAGGGAAAGGGAGGGAGGGGAAAAGGGGGGGGGGGGTGGGAGGGAGAAATAAGCTATAAATTCCGTAGGTCTCCACCGCCGGATCCCCCGGGCACCCGGGTTGGAGTCCAGATCAAGCTACCAGGAAGTGGCCTAGCACCGAGCTGTCAGGGATGCATATTCTTCCGTAGTTTTAAAATGAGTCCAGCAGAAACCATGGATGAGGCACTTTGTGCCCTCTAAGTTCGACCATAGTCTCCTCACCCCTTGAACACCCCCACCGCCACCATGCTGGCGAGCTTATCACCATGGTCGAGCAATCTCCTACTTTTTCATCTCATAGGAGCGCAGAGTCTTCCCGAGACACTTTTTTCCCACTCTCACTTCTTTTCTTCCTCTTTCTCTCCTTTCTTCCTTTTCTTTCCTATATACCCCTCACCTTTACAACCCACCTCATTACCTTCTCCTTTTTACCCACGATCAGGATTTTGGCTCATTAGATTCTTCCCTATAGACACAGTCTGGTAACTTTAGACTATATACCCATATAACATTCTAGCGCCCCCTCTGTTACATCTAGGGACCTCCCTTATCTGGACCCCTATACGTAGTTCTTGTCCGCGATCTTGATAGGATTCCCGGGACCTTACCTAGCATGTTAGGCCCGTCCACCTTCCCAGGTGCAGTTTGCTCCCATTGGGGCACCTGGGGGGCTGCTGACGTCCTACCCCCCGGGCTTATCTAACATTCAATCATAAATCTACCCTCAGGTTCTTCACTCTCGATTGACCTTACTGTCATATATTTCCTGTTTCAATTAAGTAGCTTAGGTTATCTTGGTTGCACTTGATTTATTCCTGGTCGCAAATGCATCTCATGAGAGAAATGTTTTTGTATGCAAAATTGTCTGTATTTTTGTATTCAAAACCTAATAAAACTTTTGAAAAGGAAAATGAGTCCAGCAAGCCCATGTGTGAGAAAATTTGGAGGGAGAGTCCCTGGCTATCTGTATTAACTCCATTTCTGCAATATGGTTGACACGGGTGAGCCACTCGTGGATTGTCGGGGGGATGAAGATCTCCACCTGGTGGGGATGCACATTTTAGCAGCATTGAGTAAATGTATTACGAGAGTTTTCCGATATACGTGTGCTGGTAAAGTCGAGTGATGGAGAAGGGATTGTGCCGGAGTAAAGTCTAGGGGATATGTGGAGATCCTGACAGTCAGGTCATGCACATGGGTCCAAAATTGTTGCACTGCTGGACAGGTCCACCAAATATGTAGTAGGGTGCCAGGCTCACTAGAATATCTCCAGCATGTTTCAGATATAGCGGGGTTGTACCTATGTAGGAGCTGTGGAGTCCTGTACCAGCGTGTAAGGAACTTATAGCTATTCTCTTGAATTGAAACATTAAGCGAGCCTTTGTGGGCTAATGTAAACATTTTTTCCCACTGATCATCTGGGAATGTCGTTTGCAAGTCCCTCTCCCAACTTGAGCACGCACTGCCAGAGCTAGAAGGAACCGAGGCAAAGAGCATATTGTGAATTGTGGAAATCAGATGGCTTTGTGCCGTTGTTTGGGAACAGAGATTTTCAAACGGGGTGAGGGGTCTGGAGACAGCTGAATCCCTATTGGTGTCTCTTAGAAAGTGGGGGATTTGGAAATACACCCATGGAGCGATTAGAGTGTATGGATCGCATGTCTGGATTGTCTCGCGATTTAACATTGATCCGTCTTAAAGTGTGAGGCGGTCATGTCAGGGAGGGGCCAAACTCTGTGTAAGAACCGGTTGGACATTCCAGGAGGGAAAGCTGGGTTGAGCTTAATTGGAGTGAGGGGACCTGGGTTGGTCGAGAGGTCTGTTCTCCTACATACCTCCTTAAAGCAGCATAATGTTGCGCGAATAAGGGGGTGTTGTTTGAGAGCGGGAGCGACTGCGTGTGCGGGTATCCATGGTATCGATTTTAGTGGCACCAGGGAGAAGGCATTTTCGATATGGACCCAACTCTTATTGTTTACATGGGTGTTCCAGTTGACGATTCTCGTCAAGTGGGATGCCCAGTAATAATGTCTAAGGTCTGGGAGTCCTATGCCCCCTTTAGATTTAGGTTTGATTAGTTGTGCCTGGCTAATCCTGGGGCGTTTATGTTTCCAGAGAAAGGTGGAACAGCACCTACGGAATGACGCGAAGAAGGCTTGAGGGAGTAGGATTGGGATTGTTTGTAGCAGGAAAAGAATACGAGGTAGAATGTTCATTTTGAGTATCGCCGCGCGACCAAACCAGGAGAAATAAGGTTTATCCCAGTTTTTCAGGTCTTCTGTGACTGTTTTTAGCAAGCGTAGATAGTTTCTGCTATAAAGGTCCCTTGGGTGAGCGGTCAGGTATCTCCCTAAATATTTAATTGCGTCTGCTTTCCATTGAAAGGGGAAATTTCTTTGGCATTGAGCTACTATATCTGTAGGAAGGGATATATTGAGCACATATGATTAAGACATATTAATTTTGAGATTAGAGATATGCTGGAATGTTGTAAGAGCTTTAACTAGATTGGGTAAGGAGATATGTGGGTCCTGTAGGAAGAGGAGCATGTCGTCCGCGAAAGCTGTGACTTTGTAGATCTTCCCACGGACTTCTATGCCCCTAATCTCCATCCTGGCACGTAGGCAATTTAGAAATGGTTCTAAACTTTTTTTGGAACAAAAAAAAGAAATGGTTCTAAGGTGAGCACAAACAGGAGGGGAGAAAGAGGGCATCCCTGTCTCGTCCCGTTTTGGATGGAGAAGGCGTCCGACAGGTGGCCATTGACCCGAACCCGGGCGGTGGGCATTGTATACAAGGACATAATGAGGTTGAACGTTCCTTATTCCAATTTGTTTCAAAGTTGCCCCCATGTAGTCCCAGGCCAGCCTGTCAAATGCCTTCTCCGCATCCAGGGAAAGAAAGAATCCCTTGAGCTCTTTTGTGCGTATCCAGTGTTGTACGTTAATGGCGGTGGTCGTGTTGTCCCTGGCCTCTCGACCAGGAACAAAACCCACCTGGTCATTTTTAATCAGGGAAGGAAGTAGTGGTAGTAAATGATTTGTTAATATTTTCGCAAATAACTCAATATTAACGTTCAATAAGGAAATCGGCCTGTAGCTTGTGACCGAAGTGGCATTCTTATCTGCTTTTGGGACTACTGTGATGTGAGCTTCCAAGAGGCGGTTAAATGGGAGGGTGGAGGTTGGGATCGAATTAAAAGCCAAGAGAAATGGGGAGGAGAGAATGTCAATAAAAGTTTTGTAATATGCCGAGGTGAACCCATCCGGGCCTGGGCTTTTACCTGGTTTAGTTTGTTTCTGCGCGTTTTTAAATTCAAATTCCGTAATAGGCCTCTCAAGGAGCTGCGCTTCTTCAGGGTCTATTGGGGCAGGACAATATTTGTGGAGAAATTCACAAATGGCCGTCTTGTGTTTGGTCTGCTCACCGGGGGAGCTGCCATGTTTGGGGAGATTATATAGATTCAAATAATATTTCTCAAACTGGGAGGCAATGTCAGTGGTTTTTGTAAATATCCTACCGTGCGAGTCTTTGATGGTGTGGACGTTTTTTTTTGTATAGCTCTGGCCAGGAATTTGCTGCACTTGTTGCCAAATTCATAGAAAATTTTATGACTTAGAATGAATTTTCTGTTGGTTTTATGATCTATCTCCTCTTGAAGAAGTCCCCACACGTGTGTGAGGTCTTTATAGTCCCGGTTAGACCGGGATCTTTTATGGGCCCGTTCCAGGGTATGAATTTTATGAATCAGGTCTTCTATAGTTTTTTGCTTTTCTTTTTTACGAGTGGCTTGGAGTGCTAGAAAGCGACCCCTAATTACACTTTTGTGGGCCTCCCACTGAGTGAGAGGGGGAACATCTGGTGTGTTATTCTCTCGAAAGTATCCTATGATACTTTCTTGGATATGTAGTCTGTCGGATTCAGACACTAAGAGAGACGAGTCCAGTCGCCAAATTTTGGTAAAAGAGCGTTCCTCGGGGAGAGACAGGGTAATGGTGATTGGATGAAACAGTCCTCTTGATACAGATCACCCCGTGTAGTACAGTGTGTGAATAATCAGACAAATGGACATAAGTGCTCAGGTGACACACTTCCTCCACCAGCCACACTAGCCGCTCACCTTCCCTATCAGGCTCTCATTACAGGAGCCCAATAGCGCTTTATGTGGCAATCTGAACCACAGGTAAAGATGACTCAAAAAGGCGGAGGGTACCATATATTCCTCTTCCGGACCTTTTTAATACGAATCCACCACTTCAAATGAGTGACCAGTATCGCTACCTCCCCTCCAGAATCACTCCGAATAGGGATCCGCAAATCAGCTCACCGAAGCATGAAAATAAACATACCAAATCTAGTGCTCACTGTATAAAAGGCACTCTTTATTCCATAAAAAATGAAGGTACTCACATAAAAAGCACTTGTACCAAGTGCTAGGTGTAGAAAGCATAAAAACTCGGATGACACGGAAGCTCACATAGACGTCCACGCTTGGAGACAGCGACAGCTGCGGATGACGTCACTTCCCGTTCCGAACGCGTGTCGTTCCGACCGGAACTTCGTCAGCGGATAGGGAAGTGACGTTCACATCCGCTTAAATAGCAACACCACTATACTCATTCACTAAAGTATCCAATAGCCACTACATGGTAATCAGAAGCCCAACCCTCTAAAAAATGGACCGAGCCCTCTTCCCAACAGCCAGGATAGAGCATACCAGTAGTTGTAAAATACTATAATGTAAATGCCCAAATAATCCTTAAATGGGAAACTAAAGGGGGAAAATAAATTTTCCAAGGAAGGAAGAAGGGGTAATCAAATAAATTCGGACTCTCCATAACAGTCCTACTACAGGTCATCCCGCAACCGTCGCTGCCTCCAAACAAAGAAAATAAAATACATAAAAATAATAACACATATGGGTACACAAATACTTAAAGATACAGAATACAAATAAAAAATAAATAATAAAAAATAAACCCACAATAAGATCGGGGTTCCTCTCACTTAATCAATCACATATAAATGAATCACCGATCTGAAATAAAACAATTGAGATCAACAATTGAGAACAGAAGTCTGATGTATCCAAAACGATTCCCTTCTGCTGAGTTGCCTAATGTAGTTACCCCCTCTCCAGTGCTTGGGGACATGCTCAACCCCCCAGAATTTTAATGAACTGGGGTTCCTATTCTGATGTCTATGGAAATGTAATGATACATTGTGGTCTTTAAATCCCTTACGGATATTGTTAACATGTTCCCTCAAACGCACATGGAGGGGACGAGAGGTCCGTCCGATGTATTGGTGACCACAACTACATTCGAGCATATATACTACCCCAATGGTTTGACAAGTAATGAGTTGTCTAATCTCATGTTCCCTACCTGTTGCTGTAGCTATAAACACTTTCTGTTACTTGGTATTCAACCTACAGCTCCTGCAAGCTCTACACCGTCCACAGGCGTAGAATCCCCTCAGAAAGGAGAATACACGGTTCTCCACCTGTCTGGGGGGATCAACCACCCCAGGGGCTATCCTATCCCTCAATGTAGGGGCCCTTCTATACACGAACTGGGGCTTATCTGGGAGCAAAGGACCAAGTACTTTGTCCAGTTTAAGAAAAGACCAGTTACGCTTTATTATTCTCTCCACTTTTTTATATTGTATATTATAGTCCAGGATAATTTTAAACTGCTGCCCCTCAGTTGTCTTTGAAGTTTTTGTATCAGCCACTAATTTAGTTCTGTCCATAGTTCCCACACTGCTGATTTCTCGATCCAGTAAGGCCTTGTTATAACCCTTTTGCTGAAATCTTGCCGATAAGGCAATGGCTTGTATCTGAAAGTCCATTTCCTTAGAACAATTACGCCTCAACCTAATGAACTGACCCCTGGGGATGTTGTCCAATCATTTCTGGTGATGACAACTCCCCAGGGGTATATAGGTATTTCCGATCAGTAATAATTCTTAGTCAGGCAAAACTGCAGACATTCAATTAGGAAATCCTTGACCCTCAACGGGATGTTAGAGGAGGATAAAGCCCACTGTACCGACAAGATGGCTGCCTCATGATCAATAATTGTATAGTGGGAGCTCACATCTGCCGTCACCAGAAAAATGGGTGAGTTGCAATTCAACCCCTCTATGATCTGTATAATATGCTTCGTATCCTTTAGGAATGCCTTGGTGTTAACAACAATCGGTTGCAGGAAGTCCACCTCTTCCCTTACCTCTGCCCCTAGATACCATAGTCCACTGTTTGGAATTTACTGCAAGGGGTGAGGGTTGAGGCCATTGGTCCATCCGCTCGGGATACTGAAATTTAGAGGTATTGACAACACCTGGTGTAGGTGTATAGTCCTCAGTCCCCTGGGTAACCTCCATCTCCTTGGATTGAGATTCTGTTGTAATTTTGGATTGCCATTTAAATATGGTACCCCCATTAAAGTCATTAAAATCCCTAATGAACTTCTTTCTTTTTTTGGTCTGAGTCTCTGTATCCCATTTAGCTAGTTTAATTTTGAGCTCATTTGAGAGTTTCAGAAATTCATCTTTATCCTTAAAAGGTTCAAGATTATTCTGCAACTCTCGAATCTGGGACTCAATGACCTTCATCCTTCGCTGCTTCCTTTTCAGTAGGAGCTCCATCAGTTCAACTCCTTTTCTACTGAAAAAATCACACCACTCTTTGACTGAGTCTTCATCAAATAACCCATCATTTGCAGGAATATCCCATCTAAGCCTTCTTGGGGTTAATTTAGCAGCAATGTATTGCTCAAAGGTGGTAATATCCCACCAAGCTTTGATTTTTTTTCAAATAAATTACCCAATTTCCTGAATAACTGGAATAGGTCCCCTGAAGTGTCATCTAAAATGTTTTTGGAGAAAACATCACCAATATTGATAACCCTTTTCTCCAAGTACTGGAATACATCCATAGCTGCAGCTATAGAGTAAGATAAATTAAACAGGTACAACTCATACAAAATCAAACAGCGCATCCCTTTGAATCAAACTAGCAGCTGAACACTAAAGGTAATTTATCATAACTAGAGTTGAGCGAACACCTGGACGTTTGGGTTCTGCTGGTCCGTCCGAACTTCGGGACAAAGTCCGGGTCCGGGTCCTGACGGAACCCGAACGATCGCACGGACAACGAACCCCATTGAAATCAATGGGGACCCGAACTTTTAGGCACAAAAATGGCTGTAGCAAAGTCCTGGAAAGCCCCAGAGGGCTGCAAAAGGAAGTAAAATGGGGGTAAGGGTAGGGCAAGTGCCCTACAAAAAAAATGGGGACAGTGAAATAACTTTAAATATTTTTTAAAAAATAAAAACAAAAAAAGCAAAAATGGAGGTGAATGTGGATCATCTTCAAACTGTGTCTGAAAAGTATTAATTAACGCTAGAAACCATATAACTGTTCCAAAATCATCTTCAAACTAGGGCAAGTGCCCTACAAATAAATGGGGATAGGGAAAATAAATTAAAATCAAGTAAAAAAATGG
>BLSH010522051.1:331134-367935 GCA_018402905.1 Glandirana rugosa
AAAATATGTCACTCGTGATCTAAACCATACAAATAAAAGTACGAAGCCACTCGACTAAACGCCTAGGGATAAGCCTCACTAAGACCTCCCCTCCATCGCTATGACCAGTGAGTAAACTTCACCACCTAAGCATAATTTTTCCAGGCCTTCTCCTTATATACCATGGGAGACGGAAAAACCCAGTAAAAATGGACACCAAGTCTAACGGTGTATTTCGCGATAACCCGAGGACATTACTCTCGGACTATCCCTTCCACTCGCCGATCACACCGACCACCTCCTTCACACAGTGGACTCGTGAATACAGTTAAAGCATGAAAATAAACATACCAAATCTAGTGCTCACTGTATAAAAGGCACTCTTTATTCCATAAAAAATGAAGGTACTCACATAAAAAGCACTTGTACCAAGTGCTAGGTGTAAAAAGCATAAAAACTCGGATGACACGGACGCTCACATAGACGTCCACGCTTGGAGACAGCGGCGGCTGCGGGTGACGTCACTTCCTGTTCCGAACGCGTGTCGTTCCGACCGGAACTTCGTCAGCGGATAGGGAAGTGACGTTCACATCCGCTTAAATAGCAACACCACTATACTCATTCACTAAAGTATCCAATAGCCACACTGTACTACACGGGGTGACCTGTATCAAGAGGACTGTTTCATCTTTTACAAGCGCTGCACTGTTTTCTCATTATGGACATTTTTGTAGGGTTATGATAAATTACCTTTAGTGTTCAGCTGCTAGTTTGATTCAAAGGGCTGCGCTGTTTGATTTTGTATGAATGGTGATTGGATGATGATCCGAAATGGTCATCGGCTCGATGGACGCGTGAGTGAGGAGAGGGAGGTCTTTTTGTGACAAAAATAGATAATCGATCCTAGAATATCGGTTATTGGGCACGGAGAAATAAGTATAATCCTTCGTGGTGGGGAACAATGTACGCCACGCATCATGGAGAAAGAGGTCTTGAAGCTGGATCTTTATTTGGCGCAGAGCTCGAAATGGGAGAGAGAAGGTGTTGGAGGACGTGTCAAGCAGGGGGTAAAGAGCAACATTGAAATCCCCCCCAAAGATTGTAAGACCTAATTGAAATGCAGTTAGCATTTGGGTGACCTTCCTGAAAAAGCTGACTTGGGATTTGTTGGGACTATAGATATTTGCGAGTGTGACTGGAGTAGTGCCTATGAGGCCTTTAAGAAAGATATATCTCCCCTCCTCATCCAGGAGAGAGTCTGTGAGGTGCCATGTGGTGTTTTTGGAGATAAGGATAGTAACGCCTTTGGTCTTTGCCTGAGCGTGGTGGAATGAAACACAGTTGGGAAGAGTTGGTTCATGATTTTTGGGGTGAGGGAGGCAAGGAAGGGAAAGGTGGGGATGGGCAAGAGGAATAGCGTGGGAGAGTATTAACCAGTAGTAGGCCATGTAAGTCGGCCCTACTATCAAAATGGTTCTGTCGTCTGGAAAGGGTCAGCTAGCCCTCAAACCCCTGCCGCAGGGGTGAGAGCAATCGATGTGTGGAGGAGTGTCTGAGGTCGTTTGGTGGATACAAGAGGAACGAGGGGTCCTGCTTCACCGAAGGACGAACACAAGTAGGGAATGTAGCATGGGCCTACTAAGGTATTCTAGGTTTTAGAAAGGGGGAGAAACTTGCCTCAACAGGGACAGTGTGGGAGGGTCTTTTTAGTCAGAATTATTTGTTATTGTGCATTTCATGCTGACTGTCCGGGGGCCTGGTACTTACATTACTGGGGAGTAACTAAATTCTGCCAATAGGCAGTGTAGAGCTAAAAGCATAGACCAAATGTCATTGACCCTCAAACTTGTACAGGGGAGGTCTAAGACCTATAGATAGTCTGCCCGTAGGAAGGGACGTTTACCCGGGTATATATTCTAAGGGGGGACACTAGAAAAAAAAACATAACCTTGTCCGACCCGCTGGAGCCCGGCCCACAGGGTTTCAGGAGAGGATACTCCACCGTTCCTAATATATCCCGAACACATTACCTAATAGGATAGGTTGTGATTACCTCAACCGCAGGAATGAAGCGGATAGGGAGCCAGGGGACAGGGGACTTACTTTGTAAATGATGGCATGTCTGTGCCCGTGAGCCAGGTACACCAATGGGTCGAACTAACAGGTAGACTTATATAACTCTCTGTGTTTTGAACTAGAAAGAAAAAAAAAAAAGAGAAGCCTCCAGGTCGTAGACCCAGTAGTGGATATTATCTCACGGTAGGCATAGTTGCCCCCTGGGACCGAGATCCCAATGGGCGACCCCCCCCCCAAATACTAACGTAAAAACAAGCAGAACATCGAAAACACATGGTCAGATTACCTTAACTTCTAAAATATTTCTCCTGAACATCTGGTGGGGAGTTCGCCAGCCCCCGAAGATAGTCCCCCAGGACCAGGTACTGTGATGCGTAGTTAATCACGCAGATCCTTGTGCTTGGGCCAGAGGAAGCCCTGGGCCCGTAGGTGTGGAGGTTATCATTTTAGTAAGGAGGGACTCCATATGCACCATAATTGTTGCAGTAGATTTTCCAGGTCTCGAGGGTTCGGGGGGGGCGTCCTCTCCAGTCTGTGAGGTAAGAGATGAGAGAGAAAACAAGAGCCACCGGGAGAGAGAAAAGAGAAAGGAAAGAAAACCAAAAAAAAAGGGGGGGGAACAACAAATGGGATGTGAGACATGAAACAGTGAACAAGGTATACAACATATCAAAACTCTGGTTATGAGTCCATGTTTTGCAGCCTAAATTCTGTTTCCTGGGGTAGGGGTGGGGGGGCAAGAGGAACAGTTTTTATGGCTGCTGAATCAAGTGTGCAAAAAGGGATGCTAGGTCATCAGGAAAGCGTTTTCAGCAGATGGGGCTGTTAAGGCATCTCTGTCCCCCATTTGGAGAGGGGGATCTATCTAATATTTATACCCTTGGCCTCAGGGGACTTCCCTGAGAACATGGGACGGGGGAAGGGGATGAAGTTCTTTTTGGGCTCCTCGACCTTGCTTGTAGTGAATCAGTCCGTAAAACTTGCCTTAGTGTTTCTTTAAGCGGAACATGGAGAAGACAAAAAAACAAAAAAAAAAGGATAAACCCCACCACAATCTGCATCTTGCATGAGGTAAGCCTCCGGGCTTCTCTTGTGGGAGTTTCCGTTAGGGACAGAGTTTGAAGAGAAAATTGGGTCGTTCAGCTATCAGGAGTTGCTGTTGGTCGGAAGAAAGTTGCCCGCCATATGATAGATGAATAATAAAGCGACGGCTCTGGTAGCATCGAGCGGGGAGTGATGCCCCGAGGCCAGTGTAGAGGTAAACCTTAGACATCTTGGCGAGGTCGCCGGTGTGCCGGCGAGGCTGTAGGGCTTGTGTAAGTCGCGTTTCTGCACTATTTTTTCCTACCTTACACTTATCAGGCATCTACCTCCCCACCTATCACTTTGTCTTCATTCTCATCTTCATCTATCATTCTTTACATCCCTTCAGCCTTGCTTTTTCTATTTTCTTTGCCCCTTGTGGTCCTTCCACATGTCCTTGTATACAGGCTAGAACTGAGTTATATACATAACAGATACTTATACTTGTACTGATCCTATTGCTCATGTACAGTTAGCCACTGATCATGATGCAATATGGACAACTCATATATATTCATTACATTAATCATACATATACTCTTTTAATAGTTGCTTCCTGTGCTGGAATGTGGCTCACACCCAGGGACATCCTTCATCTTTTTACCTTGGCCGTGCTCTTCCTCTGCTTGGTCCCCGGCTGGTTGCCGCCGGTCCCGCCCCTTCAGTTCCCAGACTGAGGGTCACCCACCCCGCCCCTGGGGGGCTAGTTCTTTTGGAGTCCATCTGCAAAGATGTGAGTATGGGGTGCTTACTTGTTTAGCCCCCTGCTTTCTGTCTTACCAACCCTATACTACTATATATTTAACTAACATGTGTTCCTTCCTAGATACTCTGCTTTTACTTCTGAAGAAGCGAGCCGTGCTCGCGAAACGCATCAAGTACTTATATGCAGTTGTATAATCTTACATCTTGATATCACTGTACCATGTATATACCCATTTTGGACGGCCATATGTTCATACCATATTGTTTACGAGCATATCATGCCTTGTTTTCTATTCTGTCATGATGTTTATACTGTTTAGAAATAAACAATACTCCTTATACTTTGGTTTTGTGCATACCATTCCTCATTTAAAGTCCCATGGGCGAAATTTTGTTGTGTTGTATATTTAGGGAGGTCTGTTTTAAAGTGAGGCAGCAACTGGACCATTGTTCTCATTCATTGTACCCAGGTGGAAGACACCTAAATGCCTTTTATTGGTCTGTTGCTGTTCTCTAATATTATGCACTAACATTTTGTTTGTACAGTTATTTCCATCAGTATTATTTATCCCCTTCTTATATATTTGTTTTATATTTTGTACCTATTTACTTGGCCCCATGTGTGGGTTAGGTTGGTTTGCAGACACGGCTCCTTGGGTTGCCTCCCTCGTGTGGATTCCTCCACATCCGGGAGCTGCGATGTGTTATGGGGGTCACTTCCCCAGCTGTAACCTCCTCCTTGTTGATCGGGTGGGGGGGCCACCGCACATCGACGCCATGCTCTGCGTCCTATATGGAGTTCCGTTCCCATCGTTCTTCCGCAGGTATCACGTGGTCCTCCACCCAGCTGACTGGGTGGGGCCCGTACTCACACGCTCCGAGTGGTTGGAGCGGCTTGCTGCATGCCCACGCCATTAGTCATCTGATGCATGGCGTTAGGGGCGGGGCCGGCGGCGCTCATCCGGGTATTTGAGCGGAGGGGTGAGCATGGCGTGTCCTTTCATTTTCCATTTGGCACTTCGCCATGATGCAGGACACACCAGATAGGTGAGCCACTCAACATCACTTATACTTTGTCAACTACAGCAAACACTCTCTCACTTATCATCATCCCTTGACCTTTTCGTCACATCCCACACATTTTTTATTGTCTTCTTCACGCAGTATTTTTTCCTACCTTACACTCATCAGGCATCTACCTCTCCACCTATCACTTTGTCTTCATTCTCATCTTCATCTATCATTCTTTACATCCCTTCAGCCTTGCCTTTTCTATTATCTCTGCCCCTTGTGGTCCTTCCACATGTCCTTGTATACAGGCTAGAACTGAGTTAAATACATAACAGATACTTATACTTGTACTGATCCTATTGCTTATGTACAGTTAGCCACTGATCATGATGCATATATATATATATGTGGACAACTCATATATATTCATTACATATATCATACAAATACTCTTTTAATAGTTACTTCCTGTGCAGAATGTGGCTCACACCCAGGGACATCCTTCATCTTTTTACCTTGGCCGCGCTCTTCCTCTGCTTGGTCCCCGGCTGGTTGCCGCCGGTCCCGCCCCTTCAGCTTCCGGACTGAGGGTCACCCGCTCCCGCCCCTGGGGGGGCTAGTTCTTTTGGAGTCCATCTGCAAAGATGTGAGTATGGGGTGCTTACTTGTTTAGCCCCCGCTTTCTGTCTTACCAACCCTATACTACTATATATTTAACTAACATGTGTTCCTTTCTAGATACTCTGCTTTTACTTCTGAAGAAGCGAGCCGTGCTCGCGAAACACGTCAAGTACTTATATGCAGTTGTATAATCTTACATCTTGATATCACTGTACCATGTATATACCCATTTTGGACGGCCATATGTTCATACCATATTGTTTGCGGGCATATCATGCCTTGTTTTCTATTCTGTCATGATGTTTATACTTTTTAGAAAAAAACAATACTCCTTATAATTTGGTTTTGTGCATACCTTATACATTCCTCATTTAAAGTCCCATGGGCGAAATTTTGTTGTGTTGTATATTTAGGGATGGAGCTCTGTTTTAAGGTGAGGCAGCAACTGGACCAGTGTTCTCATTCATTGTACTCAGGTGGAAGACACCTAAATGCCCTTTATTGGTCTGTTGCTGTTCTGTAATATTATGCACTAACATTTTGTTTGTATGGTTATTTCCATCCTTATTATTTATCCCCTTCTTATATATTTGTTTTATATTTTGTACCTATTTACTTGGCCCCATGTGTGGGTTAGGTTGGTTTGCAGACATGGCTCCTTGGGTTGCCTCCCTCGTGTGGTTGCGGTTTCCTCCACATCCGGGAACTGCGATGTGTTATGGGGGTCACTTCCTCAGCTGTCCCCTCCTCCTTGTTGATCGGGTGGGCGGGGCCACCGCACATCAATGCCATGCTCTGCGTCCTATATGGAGTTCCGTTCCCATGGTTCTTCCACAGGTATCACGTGGTCCTCCACCCAGCTGACTGGGCGGGGCCTGTACTCACACGCTCCGAGTGGTTGGAGCGGCTTGCTGCGTGCCCATGCCATTAGTCATCTGATGTATGGCATTAGGGGCGGGGCCGGCGGCGCTCATCCGAGTATTTGAGCGGAGGGGTGAGCATGGCGAGTCCTTTCATTTTCTATTTGGCAATTCACCATGATGCAGGACACACCAGATAGGTGAGCCACTCGACATCACTTATACTTTGTCAACTACAGCAAACACTCTCTCACTTATCATCATCCCTTGACCTTTTGGTCACATCCCACACATTTTTCATTGTCATCTTCACGCACTATTTTTTCCTACCTTACACTCATCAGGCATCTACCTCCCCACCTATCACTTTGTCTTCATTCTAATCTTCATCTATCATTATTTGCATCCCTTCAGCCTTGCTTTTTCTATTTTCTCTGCCCCTTGTGGTCCTTCCACATGTCCTTGTATACAGGCTAGAACTGAGTTATATACATAACAGATACTTATACTTGTACTGATCCTATTGCTCATGTACAGTTAGCCACTGTTCATAATGCATATATATATATGGACAACTCATATATATTCCTTACATATATCATACATATACTCTTTTAATAGTTACTTCCTGTGCTGGAATGTGGCTCACACCTAGAGACATCCATCATCTTTTTACCTTGGCCGTGCTCTTCCTCCGCTTGGTCCCCGGCTGGTTGCCGCCGGTCCCGCCCCTTCAGCTCCCGGACTGAGGGTCACCCGCTCCCGCCCCTGGGGGGCTAGTTCTTTTGGAGTCCATCTGCAAAGATGTGAGTATGGGGTGCTTACTTGTTTAGCCCCCGCTTTCTGTCATGTGTTCCTTTCTAGATACTCTGCTTTTACTTCTGAAGAAGCGAGCCATGCTCGCAAAATGCATCAAGTACTTATATGCAGTTGTATAATCTTACATCTTGATATCACTGTACCATGTATATACCCATTTTGGACGGCCATATGTTCATACCATATTGTTTACGGGCATATCATGCCTTGTTTTCTATTCTGTCATGATGTTTATACTTTTTAGAAATAAACAATACTCCTTATACTTTGGTTTTGTGCATACCTTATACATTCCTCATTTAAAGTCCCATGGGCGAAATTTTGTTGTGTTGTATATTTAGGGATGGAGGTCTGTTTTAAGGTGAGGCAGCAGTGTTCTCATTCTTCTATATTTCAGGGTTATGGGAGAGAGATCCTGGAACAATTTTATCTCTGCACCTTGAAATAGAAGTGTACGGCGAAGCCTTGCCTGTCTCAGGATCTCTTCTTTTACTTTGAAGTTGACCAGACAGCAGATAACGTCTCTGGGTTGTTCGGTGTCTCTGCCTCTTGGTCGTAGGGCCCTGTGTAGTCATTCAATCTCAATTGAGGTTTCTGGCTGGCGGCCTAAAAGGTCTTTAAAGATTGATATAGTAGCCCGGTTAATTTGGGTAGGTTCCACTGTTTCGGGAATACCTCTTACCCTGACATTGTGCCTATGACCCCGGTTGTCCAAGTCCTCAATCCGTCGATGGAGGTCTCTAAGCTGGAAGTCATGAGCTTGTGACAGGGAATGGAGTTGTTGTAGCTCTGCGCTGTGGCGGGTTGTTGTGGTTTCCATGTTGTCCATGCGTGCGACTACAGCATGGAGATCTTGCCGTAGGTCCGTAATCGCTGCGGCTAAGGTGGCTTTGATGTCTTCTGCGACCACGCGGAGGTCTTGGAACTTTAACGGTTGGGCAGGGAGAGGGCTTGTTGTGTGAGCATACGCTGGGTTGCTGCCCGCATCGTTGGGACTGGGAGCACGTGTATTTGGTGTGGATGCCCGTCCAGAAGCCGGGGCCTCACGTGGCTGAGACCAGAACATGTCTGGTATACTGAAGCTGCCTTGCAAGTCACTGTCCCTGGGTGACCTGGAGCGAGCTTGGGGCGGCGTGCCACTATTTTTCCCCATATTGATGTCTGTGTGAGGCTCTCTATAGCTGGTGTTTGACCCTCGGCATGCGAAGCTGTCACTTCACACCTCCATCCTGGGTCTGTGCTAGTCCTTTCTCGTTAAATCATATATATTGCGGTTTGGGAAACACAGTTCCACACAGGGTAGGGCCCAGGAAGGGTGTTCTGATGTGCTGGATAGGTGGATGGCTGGCCCGAGCTCTAGGGACCGTACCGTTCGGTCCAGCGCGAGTAGGCCGCAAAAACCCGCGGCCTCGATTTCCGGCCGCGTGGGACCCTGACGTCGATTCGCCCAATTTTGGGCTTAAAATGTAGCTTGTGAGGAGGGGAGTTGGGCTTTGGTATTTGCGCTTCTCACCCTTCTCCTCGATGGCAGGATGCCTTCCGATTATGCCAGGCTCGACATCAGGCCACGCCCGAGCCTCTACTTGTTCTGGCCTCACCATTCATTGAGCGGCATTCGGGCCTACCATATAACGTTGAAGGTTCTGTCGGCTACTCGCACCTGAGGAAGGTGTTTCACTTGTGCGTGTAGCTGGCACAGATCGACCACGTCCTCTCCTTGCAACAGGAGCTTCACCAACACCAACAACACCAGCAGCACCAGCAGCACCACGGCCACGTCCCTTATTTGATGCTCTCCTCATTCTGGATGCAAATGTACTATTTAGCACAAATTTATATTACTTTTTAAATCAGCAATGTAGACGCACTTTTTAATTTTGTGCAAGAAATGTACAGCAAGGTGCAAATGTACTATGTACCACTATTTTTTTTTTTTAAAACCAGCAATGTTGACGCACTTTTTAATTTTGTGCAAGAAATGCCCAGCAAGGTGCAAATGTACTATGTAGCACTATTTATTATTCTTTTTTTTTAAACCAGCAATATAGACGCACTTTTTATTTTTGTGCAAGAAATGCACCGCTGGCCGCAAATGTAGTGTTTAGAATTTTTTTTTCTTAAACCAGCAATGTAGACGCACTTTTTATTTTTGTGCAAGAAATGCACCGCTGGCTGCAAATGTAGTATTTAGAATATATATTTTTTTAAACAAGCAATGTAGACGCACTTTTTCATTTTGTGCAAGAAATGCCCCGCTGGCTGCAAATGTAATATTTTGCACAAAAAAAAAAAAAAAATTTAATTTGTCTAACTGCAATGTAAAAGCAGTATTTAAATATGCCAAAATGTTGCCAACTGAACTAACAGAACACGATTAAAGCAGTGTCCCTGACACACAAGCAGTTGCAAGTTTTATATGAGGCACCCTTACTTAGCAAACAAAATGTACTCTAGCAAACAAAATTCTCCTCTAGCACCCACCCACCAATAAATCAAATGGACTAATGCCATTAGTAGGCATGGCTCTGATGGCTTCTACGGGCAAACGAGTTAAACACTTGTTGATTGGCTGCCCAGCAGATATTCAACATGAGCGAAAAAATACCCGAACCCGAACTCGGACTTTTTCTCAAATGTCTGGGTTCGGGACACGGACACCCTAAAGTCCGGTATGAACCCGAACTTTACAGTTTAGGTTCGCTCAACTCTAACTGTGGATACCAAAAAAAAAAAAAAAACAGGAAGTCCCCTCTCAGATATAACCCCTCCCCTCTTATAATGTTTGTGGCCTACATGCCACAGGTAAGAGACACCAGCTACTACCGGAGCTTTAATGGATGTCTTGTGATATACAGTATCTCACAAAAGTGAGTACACTCCTCACATTTTTGTAAATATTTGTGACAACACTGAAGAAATGACACTTTGCTACAATGTAAAGTAGCGAGTGTACAGCTTGTATAACAGTGTAAACACTGCCATTCATGTCTAAACCGCAGGCAACAAAAGTGAGTGTACCCCTAAGTGAAAATGTCCAAATTGGGCCCAATTAGCTCTTTTCCTTCTCTGGTGTCATGTCTCGTTAGTGTTACTAGGTCTTAGGTGTGAATAGGGATCAGGTGTGCTAAATTTGTTGTTATCACTCTTTCATACTGGTCATTGCAAAGAACTCTCTGAGGATCTGAAAAAAAGAATTGTTGCTCTACATAAAGATATAAAGATGGCTTAGGATAGAAGATTGCCAATACCCTGAAACTGAGCTGCAGCATGGTGGCCAAGACCATACAATGGTTTAACAGGACAGGTTCCACTCAGAACAGGCCTCACCATGGTTGATCAAAGAAGTTGAGTGCATGTGCTCAGCGTCATATCCAGTGGTTGTCTTTGGGAAATAGAAATATGAATGCTGCCAGCATTGCTGCAGAGTTTGAAGGGGTGGGGGGTGGGTCAGCCTGTCAGTGCTCAGACCATACACCACACACTGCTTTAAATTGGTCTGCATGGCTGTCATCCCAGAAGGAAACCTCTTCTAAAGATGATGCACAAGAAAGCCTGCAAACAGTTTTCTGAAGACAAGCATACTAAGTACATGGATTACTAGAACCATGTCCTGTGGTCTGATGAGACCAAGATAAACTTATTTGGTTTAGATGGTGTCAAGCGTGTGTGGCGGCAACCAGGTGAGGAGTAGAAAGACAAGTGTGTCTTGCCTACAGATAAACATGGTGGTGGGAGTGTCATAGTCTGGGGCTGCATTAGTTCTGCAGGCATTGGGGAGCTACAGTTCATTGAGGGAACAATGAATGCCAACATGTACTGTGGCATACTGAAGCAGAAGTCTGGTGAGGGACAATTCTTGAACAGGCAAACTGTAGGGATGGCCCAACTTGTAACCAGCTATCCAGAACGCTCAAAAGAACAAAGGAAAATCCAAAGTGCAGACCATAATTAAAACAGTTTATTGCGCATAAAACTGCTACTTACAGAATGCCAACGTAATACAGCATGAAAATCAATCTCCAATGATCGCGCGGTGACTGGCCTGCGTTCCACCTCGTAACTACCGCCGGCAGATATGATTACAACGTCTGTGACGGACCAGAAAAGACGTAATTTCCGGTCAAGAATTATCCCTCACCTGACTTCAGCCTTTTTGATCTGCTGACTGAAAAGCAGCAGGTCCATTTGTTCTGGTGAGTGGGGGCACAAGAGGGTCACCTGGCACCTGTCACTACCTTGCACAGTTTTGTATGGAGCCCTGAAGAGCACTTTATGCACATTGTCACTTTCATTAAGATTGAGTGGACATTGCTTGTTATTGCACAATTTGTATAAGGACTTTTTTGGACTTTCACGTTATGAGTTTTGATGAAAAATCATTTTTGGTTTGTGTCATGTAATCTGGGTTGGTGCTGTTTATTGAGATAGGTTATCATCTGAGCAAGTATTTTTCCTGAGTACAGCAGCCCCCAGCTTGAAGTGACTTCAATTGTTACATGTATTTATGTATATAATTCAGCTTATTTTATGTTTGGTCACTGAAAGTGAGACATTTCCACAGCGCAGATTTCAGCAGTTTTCAATACTGAAGCAGAGCATAATCCCCTCCCTTCGGAGACTGGGCCACAGGGCAGTATTACAACAGGATAACAACCTCAAACACACCTCCAAGATGACCACTTGCTAAAGAAGTTGAGGGTAAAGGTGATGGACTGGCCAAGCATGTCTCCAGACCTAAACCCTATTAAGCATCTGTGGGGCATCCTCAAATGGAAGGTGGAGGAGTACAAGTTCTCTAACATCCACCAGCTTCATGATGTCGTCATGGAGGAGGGGAAGAGGACTCCAATGGCAACCTGTGAAGCTCTGGTGAACTTCATGCCCAAGAGGGTTAAGGCAGTGCTCGAAAATAATGGTGGCCACACAAAATATTAACACTTTGGGCCCAATTTGGACATTTTCACTTTTGTTGCCAGTGTGTCACACAGTGCTGCTGTGCATTGACTTATTTTGAGTGGACAGCAAATTTACACTGTTATACAAGCTGTACACTCACTACTTTACATTGTAGCAAAGTGTCATTTCTTCAGTGTTGTCACATGAAAAGATATAATAACATATTTACAAAAATGTGAGGGGTGTACTGACTTTTGTAAGATACTGTATATATATGGTTGGCTTTCCGGGTATCTACCACATTACCAGATAGGTCTATAATATTACCTGATTGGGTTATACACTCTATAGACGCTTCACATATATATTACACATATGGTCGGGCTTCCTAGTACATAGTTGACTACTTAGATATACACAGATTCCCCTGTGACATCAGCCGGCCAGCAGAGGGGAATCTATGCCCCTCTTGCTTCTCTCCATAGATCGGGCCGGCCAACACAGGGGAATCACATGGCCGTACAGCTGCGGTGTAAGAAACAGTGTTTAGCCTTTTCATTTCTAACTAGCACTTACAGTTTTGTTAATGGCTGGCTATCTGCATTAGATACATTGAAATGTATTGCATTATGCAGCAGAATAGAGGCTGAAGGGGTGGGGAGGAAACGCTCTCAGGCTGACAGGGAGGGAGGGAGGTAGGAGAGGCTGTCAGAGGAGAGACAAGAGCTACAGATGATGGAGGCACGTAAACTGACCATGGTAGTCAGGGCTCAGCAGCCATGATTATCATGGTTAGCAGAGGCCGTGGGAACTGGCAGGATCAACCAGGTTTATTACCAGTTAGGAAGAGAAGAATTTCACAGCACAAGCACTGTGCTGTTTTTCACGCCTTAAAGGTACAGGATCTTAGTTTTATTTTAGGTTTACAAACATTTTAAACTGTGTTCCCTTTATTTATCCATGTGATAGCAAATTCAGTTACATTTCTTATAACATGATCAGGTATTTAAAGTGAAAACAGGCCAATCTAAAGCCTGGGACACACTAAGCATTTTTTTTCGTTCAACCCAGCGGGTTGAAGAAAAAAAAACTGTCAGCTCCCGGTAGAGCCACTGTACTAACAATGCAAAGTTAGTACAGCGATCTCTCCTGCTGAGCTGTTGTGTTCTGACAGGAGGACGGCCCCGCCAGAAAACTCCAATCAGCGATCTGAGAGCGCTGATCGGGAGACGTTTGGCTGCTGGTTTGCCAGCATGCTCATCCGACATACATTTGGCCAGCTTCTGTCGGGCAGGGTGGCCTACACTGTCAGACGTTTTTTTTTTTTAACCGGCCAATGTCTCCCAACATTCGACCCGTGTGTATGGGGCTTTATTCACCAACATTCAATGTGCAAAGTAAACATTAATTTTAAGTGAATAGAATTTAGTTTTTACTAAATCATGTAAATGTGCTGAGTATACATTTTTTTCTTTAATATCTTCAGCAGCGTTTCTCAACCTTTTTTCTGTCAAGGCAAATTAAACAGTTTTTTTTTAGTTTTTCAGAACACAACATCCACAAATCTAGGGCCCCCAAAATTAGAGGTAATTTATTCTTCCAACCCAAATACACCTTTGCACAATGGTATTGACTAGTATTCCAATGTTTCTCCTTCAGTTTCTGTCCTAATCTCAGCTAATGTGACCCCAGTGCTGTGGCAGTAGCAAATAAGGGGCAAGCAAGGATGCTGTGCAGGGGCCCGAAATCTTCTTTATCAAGATCCTATAATGTCATTGGTTGTAGAACACCAGTGGCCACAAGGTCGTAATGGTGCACAATGAAAACATGTGGCTTTGGGTAACTATGAGGTAGGCTAGATCTATGAGCTGTCTTTAACCACTTGCCAACCGCCGACTGCAGGTGATAGAGTGACTCATTATTGCAAACCGCTGTCATATGACTGCGGCTGCGACAACTAGTGCTGAGAGCGCACGCGCGCCGCCGGAGGCGTGCTCGCGAGCTCACTGTGTCCAGGGGGGCCAGGGAATGGGTAGGGCGGACTCGATCGCCACTGGCTACCCCCGATGGCTCCCCCCCCACAGTGAGAGAACGGAGGTCCGTGTAAGTAAACACGGATCTCCGTTCTCATAGAGGGGGAAGGGCGATGAATCACAGGCTTCCTCTATATGGAAGCCGTGATCATCCCCTTTCCCCAGCCAGGGCAGCCCACACACAGTTAGAACATGCCCAGGCAACACAGTTAACCCTTAGAGCCCCCCCTGCAGGTTAACCCATTCACTGCCAATGGCATTTACACAGTGCATTTTTATAGCACTGATCGCTGTATAAATGCCAATGGTCCCAAAAAAGTGTCAAAATGGTCCGACATGTCCGCTGCAATATCGCAGTACCGATAAAATAAATAAATAAATAAATAAAAACCCCAGTGAATTCTCATCGTCCGTAAATGCAGCAACTTTTGCGCAAACCAATCAATAAATGCCGATTGCGATTTTTTTTACCAAAAATATGAGGAAGAATCTAAATCAGCCAAACCGATGGAAAAAAAATGTTTTTTTATATTTTTTTTTTGGATTTGTATTTTTGCAAAATTGTCGCTCTTCTTTTGTTTATAGCGGTGATCAGAAATGACGCAGAGGTGATCAAATACCACCAAAAGAAAGCTCTATTTGTGGGGAAAAAAGGACGCAAATTTAGTGTGAGTACAACGTCGCATGACCGCGCAATTGTCAGTTAAAGCAACGCAGTGCCGAATCGCAAAAAGTGCTCTGGTCCTAAAGTGGGCAATCCTTCCGGGGTTGAAGTGGTTAATACAGATTTTTAGGTAATTTTTAGGAATTTTACCAAGGCACGCCCTAATGAAACCTCAATGCACCCCAGGGTGCCTGGACCCCTTGGTTGAAAAAGACAGAATTCAAAAATAAAATTAGAACTTTATATAACATTGTATTAAACTTTTTCATACACATAATAAAACAAATACATCAGTTTAAAGACTTTCAAACTTCTAAAATGTAAGAGTTCCTAATCTGGATACTTGTTCCGTTAGTGGCTCAGAAGGGGTTGAATCTGTTTGATCAGCATGACAGCAAAGCAACTAGCATTTTCAGAAGGGAAGGTCATGAATGGCACTTTCCATATTTCTCCTTTGTACAGGCTATTTATCATTAATACATTATTGTCTGAACTATTTTTAGCTCTTAAAATTTTCACATGCGGATATGTTTTGTCAGTGGTACTGATAATTTTAATAGGATTAATTTCATTATGTTTGACAGCACTCTGAAATGCTTGGACTAGTGTATATCTTTGATGCAGCACCCTGCAAACTGTGGATTGTTTTCTGTGGTTCTCTGCTGTGTTTTTATTCAATCCGCTTATAGACAGGAACACTGCTGATCGCAGAAAAATACTTTCCCTATAAACTGCCGCCTCATCCAAAATATATTTACTTAGTATAAGACTCTTATGTATCAAATAACTTGCACTTAGACTGATAAGAAGTTTGGAGGAGCTTACAAAAAACATATTATATTTAGTAAGATATTTACATAATGCTGACGTAAGCCGTAGCAAGCAGTTTCATAGAAAACGCTAATGATGTTTTTTACTGGAGACAGTAGAGTTTCAAATAACCTGCCGCTTAAAGGACACTTCCACCTTAGAGTATGAAGAAGTGACAAATGAGTGGAGTCTGTAGATTGCAATACCAGTCTCGCTGAGGTACACTGAAGATTTCCACATAACTTTACATGGCAGTAGATTATTCATGCATAACTGGTCACAAACACATACATATATAGACAAGACTATATATACTTTTTAAACAAATCATGTGCTTTCTCTTCTTGGACAACTAAACACACTTGCACCTTTAGCCTAATGATCCTGTGCCTGCTGATCTGGTGATGGAAGACCCGGTGCCCGGGAAGCCTGATGACCCGGTGCCCACTGCCCAGCCTGATGACCTGGTGCCTGCTGATCTGGTGATGGATGACATGGTGCCCGCTGCCCAGCCTGATGACCCGGTGCCCACTGCCCAGCCTGATGACCCTGTGCCCACTGCCCAGCCTGATGACCCAGTGCCTGCTGCCCAGCCTGATGATCCGGTGCCTGCCGATCTGGTGACGGATGACCCGGTGCCTGCTGCTAAGCCTGATGACCCAGTGCCTGCTGATCTGGTGACAGATGGCCCGGTGCCTGAAGCCAAACCTTATGACCCAGTTCCTGGTGTCAAGCCTGATGACCCGGGTCCTGCTGATTTGGTGACGGATGACCCAGTGCCTGCTGCCCAGCCTGATGACCCGGCACCTGCTGATCTAGTGACGGATGACCCAGTGCCCGCTGCCCAGCCTGATTGACCCGGTGCCTGCTGTCCACCCAGATGACCCAATGCCCACTGCCCAGCCTGATGGCCCAATGCCTGCCGATCTGGTGATGGATGACCCGGTGCCTGCTGCCAAGCTTTATGACCCAGTGCCCACTGCCCAGCCTAATGACCCGGTGCCTGCTGATCTGGTGATGGAAGACCCGGTGCCTACTACCAAGCCTGATGAAGGAATTTCAGGCCAAAGGCAAGAGCTATCCCATCACAGATTTCTATAGATGCTCTTCCGACTTTGTCGTATACTGTTTGTCCTGTCCCTGCGGCCTACTGTATGTGGGCCGCACCACCCGTACACTACTACAGAGGTTCGGACAACACAGGCGGCTAGTGGATGCCGGCTCTGATCAGCATAGTGTCCCCAAACACTTTCTCACCCATCATGAACATTCCTCCCAGGGCCTCAGAGTCTGTGTAATTGAGGCCATCTCCAACACCCTTCCAGCAGCCGAACGGTTCAGACGCCTGTGTGCCCGAGAATCCTATTGGATATACCGATTGGATGTCTTGGCACCAGGGGGACTGAATGAAGAATTGGAGATTAATCCCCTACTCTAATCTCTGCACATCATACCTTAAAATTATGACTACTACGCAGTTTTTCATTGCATATTTTTCATTTTTTTCTCTTTTCACTTTCTTTTGTATTTTTTTTTTCTTTTTTTCCCTTCCAACTTGCCCTGAAGCACCCCTTGCATTAGGATCGCTCTTCCCAGTCAGTTTGAGTACATGCAAACTCCAGGCAGGTGTTGTCGTGGTCGGGATTCGATCCAGTGACCCTACTGCCGCTAGGCAAAATTGTTAACCACTACACCACTGTGCCGCTCATACTCAACATGAAGAACTCAGCCCCTTTCCAAACAACACCACATATCCTGGGAACATGACACCAGGGTGTGTGGAGTCTTTAGCACTGCCCTGACCCACCCTCCTCTAACAGATAAAAAGTCACCACAAACATGGCCGCCCCCTATTGCCTGAGGAAGGAGCATGAATGCTCCGAGCGTGAGCACCTCCCACTCCACCCTGCATCCGATAGTGACGTTAGCGGCGGTTCCTGAGCCCCATCTGAGTTCCTGGAAGTGCTGGAAGTGCTGGAAGCCACCAGCTCAGCCAGTACCAGCAGCCACCAGTGCTCCCCGCCTGCAGCCCGTCCTTCTGAAAGGAGTGGATGAACCTCTACACAAGGCCTATTGCCACACATGCTCTGATAACGCTTTTATCTTGTGAGTTGCCATTTGTCTTTTTAATAAAGATGTTTTTATACTGCTGCACTTAGATTGGCACTGCTCTTTTTCTGTTCTAAGCCTGATGACCTGGTGTCCGCTGCCCAGCCTGATGACCTGGTGCCTGCTGATCTGGTGATGGATGACCTGGTGCCATCTGGCGCTGCAATGTTAGATTACTACAAGAACCCCAAAGACACACAACACTCTCTCAGCATCTCCAAGATTTTTTTTGAATAACGATTCATCTGTAAATGACCCACATATCCTATGGAATACTCATTATGAGGGGAACATTCATACACTTAGGGGCCAAAGAGAAAAAACACTACACGCCCAAACTTAATGCTTTATTATCTGCTTTATTATCCGAAATCCACACTGCAGAAACTCAAAGAAAGTCACCTACAACTATATTAGCAAACACACTTTACAAACTTGGATAAAACCAGAGAGAACATCTCTCTCAACAATATGACAAACATCTCAGGTGTCTACAATAAATTATTGCTTTCCTAATGATTCACTGCATTGGATTTATTACTGTAGTTATAATGTACCCCCAATGCTCAGGTGAACACTGCATTGATTGATTCCTCACATCTGAATGGCTACAGCTGTGCTTATTCTTTAGAAAACTCATAATAGTGTAATTTGTGCAAACTTGTATTAAATGTTTATATAATCTTAGGGGCATACCGAAAATAACTTGTTGGGACAAATGGTGGACATTGCTAGAAAGAACCATGGGAGAGCCTTATAATGAGATTGTTATATAGAACCTAAGCTTATTTGATATCAACTATGTACATGCATGTCCCATTCCTTGAACCAACAAACTATCCCTTACATATTGTGTAGAAAAAACGAGCCTCACAAACCCACAGGGGTATGCACTGTGTGGTGATAACTATTCCCTTACAAAGAAACATTAATTGCCCATGGGACTTTAGAAGTGGCGCAACACACTCAGTAATAAAATCAATAAAGTAGAGCTTTATTGGTACATACAATTTCCAACAGATCAACAGTGACATAATTGCCAATGCCATATAGTCAAGCAGATTGGTCAATATATATATATTAATTGTGTAGCCAGGTACAGTGTTTCAAAGATCAATCCATAATAGGTGTGAACTTGCATCTATGTAATCCAACATGTTTTGTGACATAGCGTCACTTCCTCAGGGGTTGATGCACACACAATTGTCTATAAAGTAGAAATAGTTTAGGAATATATGACAGACATAATACAATGTATTATTATTTCAAACATTGGGTATCAAACAAAAGGAGACCCATACTTACAAATCTGCAAGACATCACATGCTCATGACCTAATGGTAGTCGCCTGGAAATGTCTGACCTGGGAACTATGGGCATGAGATTCCAAGAGCCCAGCAGTGCAAACAGGACAAGATGGAATGGCAGGCATGGAGATCAATCCAAGTCCTCCACTGTGATGGCTGTGAGAAATTTGTCTTATGTGTTAGTATACATGACATAAAGTGTTCCCTTACATTGATAGTCAGTGGTAGATACTTAGACTTACAATGGCAATCAGTGTTAAGAGCCCCTTTACCTGATAGTTAGCACCCCTTTCTTTGGTGGCCAGTGGAGATGGCCCCTTTAATCTGATGTTTAGTGCCTCATTTCTTTAATGGTGAATTTGTTGATCGTCAGTGGTGAGTGGCCTCTTTAACTATGTCCTCAGTGGTGGTTGCTCATTTTGTTTGGTTATTGGTGATTCATTTTTAAACCAGATAATGATTTCCCCTTTTAATCTAGTGGCGAGTGCCCCTTTTGTTGGTGTTCAACAGGAAATCAGTAATAGGTTGTTGGTGTTTAGTAGTTGCACAGCTACCTGAAAAGTTGCACAAGTTTTTGCCTAAAAAAAAAAAAAATCTATGTCTGATGGTCACATACTATAGTATACTGCATTAAAAAGGTAGCATGTCACTACACCTAAACTTCTGTAGGTCTCATAAAGCACATTGATGCAATAAAGCCTTCATACCTGAGAAAAACCTAGACAGAGCATATTCTTGGTGATTTTGGAGTGTGTTTTCAGGTATATGGCAGGTAAATTACAAAAATTTTACAGGCAGTCTTGCACATGTATTAACCACTTGCTGACCAGCCACCATCATTATGCGGTGGCAGATCGGCTCTCCTGCATGAATCGTCATAGCTGAACGGCGGCTCACGCAGGCGCAGTTGCGGATGGGAGCGCAATGCCGGCGGTGCGCACTAGCGCCCGCTGCACACTGCGTGAACGTGCCTGCAGGTCGGGCCAACTTGATGTCTGCCAGCAACCCACGATCGCCTTCTACAGAGACAGAATGGGGATTTGCCAATGTAAACAGGGCAGATCCCTGTTTTCACAGGGGGCATGACAGTGATCTACTGTTTCCAGTGATCAGGAAAAGTGAGATCTGTCATGTCCCTGCCAGTCCAGCCCCCACACAGTTAGAACAAGGTGAGGGAACACAGTTAACCCCTTGATTGCCCCCTAGAGTTTAATCCCTTCCCAGCCAATATCATTTTTACATTATTCACTGCATTTTTATAGCACTGATCAATGTAATAATGTCATTGGTACCCAAATAGTGTGATTTGGGGTCATATTTGTCCCCCGCAATGTCGCAGTCCCGCTAAAAATCACAGAACGCTGCCATTACTAGTAAAAACAAATTAAAAAGTCCCTAAATCTATCCCATAGTTTGTAGACTCGATAACTTTTGCGCAAACCAATTAATATACGCTTATTGCGATTTTTTTTTTACCAAAAATATGTAAAAGAATATATATCAGCCTAAACTGATGAATACATTTTTTTTTAATATATATATTTTGTTGGATATGTATTATAGCAAAAAGTTTAAAAAAACATATTTTTTTTTCAAAATTGTCGCTATTTGTTTGTTTATAGCGCAAAAAATAAAAACCGCAGTGGTGATCAAATACCACCAATAGGGGGGGCGTGGCTGGCCGCAAACGGAGCAGGACGTGTTTCTGAGCTGCTCCTCAACGCACTAACTTTGGTGCAGATCGGAGACGGAGGTCCGCAACGCCAAAAATTTAGGCCGCGGCTTCTTTGCGGCCTACAAATGCGGGCCTGACGGACGCCGTAATGGAGCATCCACTCTACAAACAGCAACTCCAAGCTATTCCCTACTACCCCGCTGGGCACTGGAAGACCCCCCAACATTAAGGGCTCCCCTTCTGAACGTGTAAAGAGACACTTTCAACTGGGGCATAGGCTGGGGCCTTGTGGATCACACAGGGGCCTCCATTGTGCCCATACTCATACCACCTCCACAGAGCTTATAAGGCCTTAACTACCGGCCATAATCATTAAAAAATACATTCCAGTTATCCCTGGAGGGCCTTCTCATACATTTGGGGTACACAGTCTCCCGGAACGACTCCCACTAAAGAGGCCACGGAGTCGGTCGGTCGTTTCTAGGCCTGGTCTCAACCCCCCAGGGCCCATAATTAAGCTGCTCTGCTCTTCTAATGGGGGATACTACTACCACTTTTGTAGGGAATACCACATAATTGGAGTCACTGGACTTCATGAACAATACAACTGACAGAATCCCTATATATGTCAATCTCATGACTCCAATGAACAGTTAATTTGGAGATGGATCCCTGAATATAACAGACATGTGACTTTGCCACCCTTGTCCCTGCCGCCTCCTTAGGCTCCCGCATAGCAAGTTAGAGCTTCCATCAAATACGGGAGCCCTACACTCCATTCTCTACTCATCAGCACATCTGAACAGCCCATGGTGAAGATAGGACCTAAGAAGGCAACTCTCCTACCATCCACGGAACCGCGGTCCTCCCAGACCCTAGACAGGTTTCTACTCAGAACGGAATCACCAGCTTTTACTATGCAAGACTGTCTACCAGACCCTCTAGCCTTGACAGGGGCAAATGGGGGGATCTCCCAACAGCTTCACACCATCCCGACCAACGCCCTTTCGTCTCCTGTCATGGTTGAAGTTCTGGACCTTGAGCTACAGTCTCTTTTGCAGAACCTTACCCGAAATATCACACAAGAAGTTGGGAAGCTTGCTCAGGAATTGAGAGGCGAAATAACACATTTAGGGGAATGTACAGACACCCTTGAATCCAAGTTTGATGATCTCCTTTAATACATACATGCCCTGGAAGAGGACAATGCTTCTCTCAAACATTCAGTCTCCATGCTCCAGTCCCAGCAAGAGGATTTGGAGAATAGAGAACGACGCCAAAATTTGCGGATTAGGGGAGTGCCGGAAAACATTGGGGACAGAGGGATTCGTCCCTATTTATTAAGCCTCTTTAACACCCTCGCTCCTGACATCCCAGATATAGATTTACGCCTAGACTGGGCACACAGATCTCTGGCCCCGAAGCCTCCTGCGGGGGCCGGTCCCAGGGACATTATCGTACGCTTCCATTACTACGACAGTAAAGAAGCCCTCGTTCTGGCCACCCGCAATAAGTCCAGGTTGGAGTTCAAAGGGGCAAGAATTCAGATCTTCAGTGATCTATCACCAATTACCCTTGCTAAACGACGAAATTTCCGCCCAGTGACAATGCACCTCCAGAACCACCAAGTTCCATATCGATGGGGCTTCCCTTTCCGACTATCAGCTTCCAGAGATGGCACCCAATTTTCCATGCGAGATCTGCAGGAGAGTGAAACTTTCATTAAAAACTTGGGCCTTCCACCTCTCCCGGAATCTGATATGGCCCTCATTCCCACCACCCCAAGACCTCCTTCTACCCCTGGAAGGATATGGACCCCAACACGACAGAAATCGCAAAAAAAGTTCTCCATGCCACAACGAGCTTCATCATCCAGATTTCCGACCTGACCGTTTCCTGATCTCCATGTGGTTTGAATTTCCTCTTTATATGCCTTCCACACATGTGCTTGTTTTTTCCTTAACATCAAAAGTTCCTCTTTTTATTTCCGTATTCACCTATGTGCTTATCTCCTCGAATATCTGACTTATATATTTAACTACACGTGGAGGCGGCAGGGCCTTTTCCTGCAGATTGTGGAGCCCACCATGCTCCCCCCATGGTTCCATGGCCTCGGCCATGGACTCCTGAGGGGTCTTACCCCCTCAGGCATTGATGTTTGTTTTTTCATGTTGTTCTCCAGGTCCTTTTTTGACCTGATATTTCTTTTTTCTCTTTGTTTACTGAAATGTTGTACAGAACCTCAGGGTCCATTACCCTTTGGTTCTGTAACCCCCCTCACCTACCCCCTACCTAATGAGATACACCATGGATCCTTATTTGCTCAATGCTTGACTGGTTTCTATATTGTCTGTGCAATGTTCTTATCATATCATTATGGCTTTACGGGTTCTTACATATAATGTAAAGGGCCTGAATTCCATTCGGAAACGCTGGCTAGCGTTGAAGGAATTCAGATCCTCTGCTGGCTAGCGTTGAAGGAATTCAGATCCTCTGCTGCGGATATAGTCATGGTCCAGGAGACACATTTCAGATCAGGAGGATCCTTTAAATTTGCTGCTAAACACTTCCCAACCTCTTTTATAGCTTCTGATCCCACTGGGAAAGCGGGAGTTGCTATACTAATTAAACGCTCTTGCCTTTACGTGTCAAATCATCTCATACAGATCCTCTTGGTAGATTTATCTTCCTGGACTGCGACTATCTCTCACGCTCTATTACATTGATTAATGTTTACGCCCCTAACTCAGGCCAAATTCAATTTTTGGAGAATGTGTTTGATAAACTTGGGAAATATGCTCAACCATTTATGATTGTTGGAGATTTTAATATGACTATGTCCCCCAGAAGAGACAAACGTACCTTATTTCCATCCACCCCATCCTCCAAGGTGGACAAACAGTCAAAAGCTTTTAGGAAAATTATGCGCTCTCACAACCTGCTGGACATTTGGAGAATAAAACACCCTACACATAAACAATACACTTTTTACTCTCCCCCCCATAAGATGTATTCTAGATTAGATCACATTTTTGTAACAACCCCTCTATTAACGTCCACAGTCTCCGCAGACATAAACCCTATCACTTGGTCAGATCACTCCTCTGTCCAGCTGGATTTTACTCTGCTCTCATCTTCACCAAAAAATGCCATTGGCGCCTAAACGACACCCTGCTCCACAACACTGTTATTAAAGAACAACTGGCTAGAGACTTGACAGAATTTTTCCAGATAAACAAACATTCCGTGTCGGGGGCCTCCACACTTTGGGAGACACAAAAGGCCTACTTTAGAGGCCTATGTATATCGGCGGGTTCCCGTCTAAAAAAGGAAGCGAACTTGCAAAGATCCTCTCTCATTTCTCAACTATGTACAGCCGAAAGACAGCTACTTGACTCTCCCACGGTGTCGAGGCTTCGCATGGTTATGTCCTTGCGAAACCGCTTAAAGTCCCTTGACATGAACAGATGCTCCAAAGCTCTATTATGGAATAAACAAAAAATTTACGAATTATCAAACAAACCCCATAGGATGCTAGTAAATAAACTTAGGCCCCGGCCATTTAACTCTTTTCCTGATCTTCTTTTGCAGTCCAATGGCACCCCTACACATTGCCCACAAGCGATGTCTAGGGTTTTTGGAGAATTTTATCAGAAGCTCTATAATTGTTTAAAAAGGGATCCCAAATATTTCTTCTCCCAAGACAAATTTGATACCTTTTTCTCTTCTCTGAACTTACCAAAACTGTCCCCAGCCCAGGTTTCTCAGGTTAACGCTCATATCTCCCCTGAAGAAATAGCTGAAGTAGTGAAGGCCCTTCCTTCTCAGAAATCTCCTGGGCCAGATGGCCTAACATATACTACTTACTATAAAACTTTTCTGCCCGTCCTAAGCCCCCATTTATTAAATCTATATGAATCTTTATTGAAAGGCACCGTTCCCCACCCACAGTTTCTCCACGCTCACATCACTGTTCTCCCGGAACCGGGTAAAACCCCATCAGTCCCTGACAACTACAGGCCTATTGCCTTACTTAATGCAGATTCCAAAATTTTACCAAAATCCTAGCAAACAGACTCACGCAGATCCTCCCCACACTCATACACAAAGATCAGGTAGGGTTTGTACCCTATAGACATGCAGGGGACAATACTAGGTGCACCATAGATCTCATTGATTTATTAGATAAAACATCCCGGCCTTCTCTTATTCTTAGTTTAGATGCTCAAAAAGCCTTCTATAGGCTCAGCTGGCCTTATATGTTTGCTACTCTCACCCGATATGGATTCAAAGGCCCATTCCTTGCAGCTCTCAAAGCATTATACTCCTGCCCCACCTCTCAAGTGCAATTGTCCTCATTCTTATCTCCTTCTTTCCCACTCAGTAACGGTACTAGACAAGGGTGTCCTTTATCTCCAATACTTTTTATCTTATGCCTAGAGCCTTTAGCGGAGACTATAAGGACACATCCTGACATCTGTGGAGTCGCCCTTAGACAAAGGGAGTACAAGTTGTCGTTATACGCGGACGACATACTCCTAACCCTGACAAAACCACACATATCCCTTCCAAATCTTCACTCTGTACTAGATGATTTTGGATTTCTTTCTGGCTATAAAGTCAACACAGATAAAACGGAGGCTCTTCCAATACACATTCCTCCCCCCCTCTTAACCATGTTACAATCCAACTTCCCATACAATTGGCGTTCTTCATCTCTTAAGTACCTAGGTATTCATTTAACTACTACTTATCACTCCTTATACCAAGCAAATTTCCCCTCCCTCATTTCCGAAATTACCCGACTTTTGCGTCAATGGGAGGATTACCCTCTGTCTCTTCTGGGGAGGATTAACGTTCTTAAGATGTCGGTACTGCTGAAACTACTATATTTATTTGAAACCCTGCCTATAAATGTTTCCATGTCTCAGCTTAAACATATCCAACGAGCCTTCCTACGGTTCCTGTGGCGTGGTAGGGCTCATAGGATAGCAAGTTCAGTGGTTTTTGCTCCTCGATCCCGGGGTGGACTGGGAGCCCCAGATATTGTCAAATATTTTTTAGCTACTCATTTGAAGGCGACCATCTCCTGGACTGCGAGATTCGCATCCAGCAGATGGTCGGAAATTGAACTCAGTGTCACCCGACCAGTACACCTATGTTCTTTATTGTGGTCTACCCTTCAATCATCCATCTCGGAATTAAAAAATATATGTCTAGGTCCTATGTTATTCACTTTGACTATATGGAGGAAATGTTTGAGTCAGTTCCCTTTATCTTCCCCATGCCCTCCTCTTCTCAATATACTGTTTAACCCAGATATACCTGATAGCTTATCTTACGAGCGGGTGCACCTATGGTCACGTGCGGGCATTTTTCAGCTCCGTGACCTGGTGCACCTGGTGCACCTGGTAACAAGAAAATTTATCCCCTTTGGGGAACTACATGACAAACATAAACTTCCACATAATCTCTTTTACTTTTATCTACAAATTAAACATTTCTTTGGCTCTAAATCCCCAACCCTCTCGTTAGAGATGCCCACAGCATTTGAATTGTGTGCCCAAGGTCCTCATCAATCAAAGCTCATCTCATCAATATACAAGATCTTACAAGATACGCCACCACTGACAGAATGGTTACATGAAAAAATGGTCCACCATCACTCAAACTCCTATATCTCTCCCACAATGGAGAATCATATGGGACTCAATCTCCAAATCATCCAGATGTGTAGAACAGAAGGAGACAGCCTACAAGGTCCTCCTGTTTTGGTATAGGACTCCGGAAATTCTCCACAAGTTTGATCCTTCTTCTCCCCGAACATGTTGGAGATGTGGCAAACATGTAGGTACTCACTACCATATCTTTTGGGAATGCCCCAAAATATGTCCTTTCTGGTCGTTAGTACAGTCCCTTCTGCAGGACATACTTAGCATAGAAATCCCCCTAGATCCGTTGACCTACTTACTGGGACTCCCGATTCAAAAACTCCCTAAACACTCTAAAAGGCTGATGACCTATATCCTGTTAGCTGCCAAAAGAACGATCCCTAAATGTTGGCTGGCTTCTACTCCTCCCTCACAGTTTCAACTTGGACAAAACATTGCTCACATTCGCAGAATGGAATATTTGACAGCTATGATCCATGATACCTTGCCAAATTTTACAAAGACATGGGAATTATGGGACAAATCTAGCTACAACCCCGAAACCATAACATGCACTTCAGATTGACCCTCCCCATTAAAAACAGTGCCAAAATATGAGGATTTTGCTTCTCTCTTAGCATTTTTTGTTGAAAATACGTAAGCCAACATCCATGGTGCGTCCCCCCCCCTCCTCTTCTTTCCCAGTTGAAGTTACACTTCCCTGATTGTTATACCAGACCTAATGAGACTATAGCAGATCTTATAGTTCTCTCACTCAGACCAACGGGTAGAGCTACATGAGGATTTAGAGGATTTCCTTTCCATTACGAGAAAAGCTCTCCGGTGTCAAAATTTCCGAAAAGTCTACTGTTGTTTTATCTGTTCTTTTTTTTTATCTACCGGTGATTGTCTTAGATTTGTATACATATGTTTATATGTGTTTCTCAAAATTCGCTGTATACATTTTCAATATGTACTACCAATTTAAGTTTGTACACCCCTGTTTAACCTTGAAAATCTAATAAAAATACAATTATAAAAAAAAAAAAAAAAATACCACCAATAGAGAGCTCTATTTGTGGGAAAAAAAGGAAGTGAATTTTATTTAGGTACAGCGTCGTGCGACTGCACAATTATCAGTTAAAATGACACAGTGCCGGATCGCAAAAAATGGCCTGGTCATTAAGAGAGCAAATCCTTCATTAAGGGGGCTGAAGTGGTCAAGCTTTAGGGGTTTGTTTCCTGGACTGGGCAAGGGAGGAGAGAAATTCTTCATGCATAAAAACACACAAAAAAATGCACAAAACATGCATATCATTAATTTACAGGTGTTTCTATTAAAGTCTATGGGACCAAACACATCAGAATATGCTCAAAAAAAGCTTGAGTGTTTTTTTGAGCATAGGATGTAGAGCATAGGTCAACTGAGCATACAAGTGAGAACAGGGACAATTTCAAATAATGGGATTCTACATAGTCAGGTGTAGTAGGCTGGCTACACATTATACCATTTTCTTGTACAATTTTCCTTTAGATTTACCAAAACCATATAATTTGAGATCAAACTTAAACACATTCAATTTGAATGCAATCCCTTGCACTACATAGTTGAAGGTAAATCTAAAGCAAATTGAATAAGAAAATTGGGGGCTAATACGGGGTACACAATACGAATGGGCTGAATGAAAAAAAAACGGAGAAAAAAACTGAGGAGATAGGTGTACTAACTATGCAATGTTAGTACAGCGAACTCCCCGCTGAGCTATCATGTTCTGACACAGAATATTGGCTGTGAGTGCTGATCAGATGGCAATCGGCAGCCGTTTTTCCAGCATGCCCATACGACAGAAGCCTGAAGTTCAGCCAGCTTCTGTCAGACAGGCTGCTGTACACATGGGTCAAATGTCGGCCGGTTCAACAAAATACTGCCCGACCTGAGAGTACCAGGCTTTAATGTTTGCAGGCTGATTGATTGCACTGCAGCATAGATATGTGAACAAGCCTCATTGAGGTGTATTTACTAAAGAAATTGAGAATATATTAAGATAATAAATTGTGTGAAGATACACTTCAGTTATCCATTCTTGTAAAAATAATATCATTGTTTGCTTATTTCTTCTGCACATGGTTGGATAAATAGGGCTCATTCACATGGACAAACAAAAAATGCTTCATTTAGCTGCATATTTTCTGCATGAAAAAAAGATCCTGCATAAAATATGTGCTTAAAGTACTTGCGTGTATCTGCATTAATACGCATTTATGCACATTTATATACGTTTATGCAAGTGTATGCATAAAATCTGCAGATCTTTGCCCATAAAATCTGCAGCTGTGTCTTACTTTTTTGTGCATGGCTAAACACAGCAAGCATTTTGGTTTGTAGACACAACTGTGTATGGGCTCATTGATTACTATAGTGCTGCATTTAGAGGCATGCAAAATAATCTGTTGTATGTATCTAAATGCATTGGTTTTCTGTTTGTGTGAATGATCCCTTAACCCACCTGGCGGTATGATTATGTCAGATTTTTGTGTCTTAAAGTGGTACATTGTTTTGCATAGAAATTTGGCATTTTATATTGTAGGCCTGTAATTCTTAGAAATAACTCACTTAAATCTGTCCAAACCAGATTCTAGTAGACATCCCGGGTATGATAAAGTTTGAAACATGAAATCATAAATTATAATTATAATAAATAACTATAAATAATTATCAAAACTAATAACATAATAGTAATAACATTTATTCAATAATGTAATCAAATCAAAAACACTGAAATTTGCTCATTTGCAGAATTGTCGCTGTCGTCACTTTCAGTGTCTGATGATAAATGTCCCCAAAAATCAGTATTACTCAATTTTGTAAATGATTCTTATTTACTGTCGCTGTTTTCTAGCTGATCAAAAACCACTTCTGACGTAAAGGGACACTTTTTGGTTGCCATGGACATTCTCAAGTTTCCAGGCAGAAAGAATGACAAATATAATATAATATAAGTGCATGCAGTGCACTGGGCAAACCACTAGGGACAAAGGGGATGTGAAATTATTTCATACAGTAATATAATCTTATAGATTACAGTGTACTGTATGTTTACTATGCGTTTCACTTTTTGAATTTACCGCCGGTCTCCGCCCCCGTGCAACGCGACGCTCGCAGAGGATGGAGCCCAGCACACAGAGGCATCGGGTGAAAGACACAGCCTGCTGACACAGCGGGGAGACATCGCTGGATCCAGGGGACAAGGTAAGTAACGCTGCCTGAATCCAGCAATGCGATCCAGAGTGTGACTCAGGGTTACCGCTCTTGGTACAGAATATTCACCCTGAGCCACACTCGGGAATACCGCCAGGGGGGTTAAAGTGCATATTCAAACAGTTTACTGCGTGAACATCCTCAATTCATTTAGTACATTGTTCACCTTGATTTTTTTGACAAGTCTGCATTTGCTGCAGTTTTCTGCAGTAGCCAACTGTGGGTTTCTGCTGGGAACTGCTCAGATATAAAAAAAAAAACTGAAGGAAAATCACTGTGGAGCATTACCAAGCAGAAAGTAAAGGCTGTTTATGAAAGGAGCAACAATGGCTGCCCTATTGTACAATATAATTAAACATTGATTTTTATACCATTAATACACAATGATTAGATTATTCACACTAGACTGGCCACAAACACATGCTGTGTATTAAAACGCACTTTTAAAAAAGGAATCTTTTTCTCTTTCTGATCAGAAAACCCAACATTATTTGCAAATCTAGGAGCACATTTATAAAGATTTATAAAAAATAATTGATTTGGAAAATTCACAGCAGTTAAAATAATCCACTGCCCAGATCACCGGTACAGGTCCTCACAATCCTATTGTTCAATGGGAAGTCCAGATCTCAGTAAAATTTGCCATTTTTTAATACAGATAATACAAAATTGTGTTTTTATGTTTGCTGTGTGAAGAGGTCAAGTCACAGATTTTATCAATGATTTTCCCACGGATTTCTAAGGAAGACCTGCAGTGTATGCTCTCATTTATGTGAGGAAAGGTGCCCCTGGTAATAAGACATTTTAGAAGTATGACATAATGTTGAGTCTCTTTCTCACCATAGTTGTATTAACCACTTCAGCCCCAGAAGGATTTGCCCAATTCCTGACCAGAGCATTTTTTGCGATATGGCACTGCGTCGCTTTAACTGACAATTGCGCGGTCATGCAACGTTGTACCCAAACAAAATTTATGTCTTTTTTTCCCACAGATATAACTTTCTTTTGGTGGTATTTGATCACCTCTACGGTTTTTATGTTTTGCGCTATAAACAAAAAAGGAGCAACAATTTTGAAAAAAAAAAATACATATCCAAAAAAAAAAAAAATTCTTCATCAGTTTAGGCCGATATATATTCTTCTACATATTTTTGGTAAAAAAATTGCAATAAGCATATATTGATTGGTTTGAGCAAAAGTTATAGCATCTACAAACTATGGGAATAGATTTATGGCGTTATTATTTATTTATTTATTTTACTAGTAATGGCGGTGATCTGCGATTTTTAGCGGGACTGCGATATTGCGGCGGACATATCGGACACTTTTGACTCTTTTTAGGACCATTGACATATATACAGCGATCAGAGCTAAAAATAGCCACTGATTACTGTATAAATGTCACTGGTAGGGAAGGGGTTAACACTAGGGGACAATCAAAGGGTTAAATGTGTTCCCTGTCAGTGTGCTCTAACTATGTGGGGGCTGGGATGATTGGGGGAGGAGAGAGATCGCTGCTCCCATTCACTGGGAACAGATGATCACTATCCTCTCCCTGTCAGAATGGGGATTTGCTTGTTCACATTCACGGATCCCTGTTCTGTCAATGCAGGGGAGCAGGTGGCCAGCAGACATCGAGTCCGCCCCACCCGCTGATTGGCTCCCTCGGTAGCCAGTGAGCGTACAAGCCCACAATACACGCTCCCGCCGTCAGATGACGGCGATTTGCGCAGGAGAGCAGACCTGCCGCCGTCAATCCACGGTGGCTGGTCGGCAAGTGGCTAATGTTGACAACAGTGTATAAAGTATATATTCTGAGGCATCAAGGATGAGTGATAGAAAGACTCAGCTATTGCAGGTCTAATTCGTCTAATGGTCATCCACCTTCCAAAACTTGTCTGGTAAATCTTTTTGGAGACAATGGGGTTGATTTACTAAAGGAAAATATACTGTTCACTTTGCAAAGTGCAATTGCACTTCGCAAAAGCAGTTGCTCCAGAGCTTAGTAAATGAGCAAAAGCTCTGCTGACTACCATCACCCAATCATGTGCAAGCAAAAATGCTGTTTTTTTAATCTTCCTTGAACATGATTGGGTTTTCTGTGCAAAGTGAAACTTTACCTCATTTACTGCAGTTTTTTTATTTTCCTTGCACGTGATTGGGTATTCTTTGCAAAGTAAAAATCCACTACATTCACAAAGCTCTGGGGAGAATTCCCTTGTAAAGTGCAACTGCAGTTTGCAAAGTTCACAGTCTATTTGCCATTAGTAAATCAACACCAATGGGTTTGATTTACTTAAGCCAAATAAACTGTTCCCTCTACAAGAGAAGTTGCACTTTGCAAGGGAATTTTCCCCAGAGCTTTGTGAATGCAGTGAGTTTTCACTTTGCAAACAATACCCAATCACGTGCAAGGAAAATAAAATACTGCATATTTGCATGACTGGATAATGGAAGCCAACAGAGATTCACCTTAGAGTTGCACCGATACCACTTTTTTGTCACTGAGTACGAGTACCGATACTTTACCTTTGGTAGTCGCTAATACCAATTATCAATACCTATCGCGTAGGTAGAGGGGTGGTTTGGGAGGGGGGTTTGGTAGGGAGCTGGGTGAGGGCAGGGTTGAAGGGGGGGTAGAGGGCTAAGTGAGGGTAGGGTAGTTGAGGGTGGGGTGAAATAGGGATTGTGGGGTGGGAGAGTTGGGATGGAAAAGGCTGCTGTCATCACTGGACAGGGAGGGGGTAGCCAGGTGGATGGGAGGACGGGGGGGTAGCCAGGTGGATGGGAGGACAGGGAGGGGGTAGCCAGGGGGATGGAAGGACAGGAGGGGGTTTCCAGGTGGATGGGAGGACAGGGGGAGCAGCCAGGTGGATGGAAGGGTAGGGGGGAGCAGCCAGGTGGATGGGAGGACAGGGAGGGGGTTACCTCTATTGAAGCCTTCATCCCCAGTCCCCCCACCTGGAGGTAAGTTATTTTGATCATCAACCTGTCACCTCTGTTATAGCCTGTTGGGACACTATACCCAGCAATCAGCATGTTGACTCTGCTACGTTCTGCTGTTGCTGCAACTATCTCTCCAAGGCCTTACACTGCTCTAGCATCTGTCCTGCCTGTTGTTGGTTGTTGCATTTGGCAATACAGAGGGTTTGCAGACACTACCACCCTACCCACCTACCATAAACAGCTAACATCTTTCTAGTGAAGTTCAAACAGTGAGTCTTATCCAGAGTAGCACATTATGATGCCATCGTACAAAAGAAATCCCCAGTACTGAATCCACCATTACTATTGACTTACACTTAACAGTTCACTCATTGCTATTCACATCTTTCTGTACATTTTTTTTACATGTTAATAAAGGCAATGTCTGCTTTGAATTGCTGCATTGCAATAGGAATAAGCCCTGTGAATAAAAAAGCTAGGTAAGTGTATTTACTAAAAGTTTTTACCCATTTTTTTTATTGTAATGCAGCATTTTTGGCATGTGGAAAGGACCCTATGTAAATAAGTGGATCTTGTATTTTTAGTGCAAGTAAAATGATTTGGTGTTGCCACAATATACAGTATATCAGCAAAACACCTGGCATGACCCTACTGCTTTACATCTTTTACATTTTTAGATATGTCCATTATCATAATTTAAGCTGTATTTTTATAAATCATCTGAAATATTCTAATGTTTAATTTCATTAGTTTGAATAATTGTGTATGTCATGTTGCAGATTTTCCTTTTTTTCTACTTTTAATGCATACTTGGCGAGTTTGCCAGGACATTATTTAGTGGTTCCCATACTGAGTATAATTATGCCCATGACACAAGTGCTTATATTTTATTGCTCATAATTTTAATTACAGCCATTTGATGCAGTTTACTTGAGCACAGGGCACATGTGGTTGGCATGCAGTGCATAATTATACTTATGACATGACATCCTTTGTGTTAGTACCTGATTCAATTCATTAAGTTATTCCATTTACTTTTTCTTTTTTGCAGTTGATGTTCTACCATTTTATAAAATAAAATCACTAACATTTCAGAGCAAACATGCCCAGAAAGATAATTGATTAAATTGGAATTTTGTTGTTTCAAATACTTTCACTTATTGAGATACTAATATTGGTTTATTGGCATATTGGTTATTGTACTTGATTTTACTCCATGGAACATTAATTGTGCACATAGTTTCTAATCCATTCATTTTCAATGATTGGTAGAAAAGCTGCTTTAAAAAGCTTTATTCTGTACCAATACAAAACAAGTTAAATATATTTGTTTTAAGTAAAGTAGATTGGCTGCCTCGGACATGTGTGAACTGGCTCCATTGAGAGCCGGTCACATTCACATGTCATGCGTACTGGATGCAGTTTAAAATTGGTTGCTGACTGTGATTTCTTTTTTGATCCTGCTGAAAAAAAGAACTGCATTTACCTAGCTACAGTACATAAAGACAGCCCTAGCTTGCTATAACAGTCTCAGCTTTATCCCATATAGCCAGTGAATGAGTCAAGTCAGACAGGGATAAAAGTTTCTGATGATCTCACTCTTTCAGTCTTGCTGAGACAGTCCCTCTTTTCCTTCCTTACAAGTTGTGGGATTGCTCTTTAGTATAGTTTGATCACACCAGATCACACCCTCCCAGTGAGACGGTTCTCAGTTTCTTTACTTCTTTGAGTTCCCACCCAAGTGTGGTCAGCTATGGCAGGGATCCATTCATCCAGCAGCAGCTCAGTCTCTTTTACCACATACCTGCTTGTTTCCAGACTGTCCTCTCTCCTCTCCTCACCAGTCGGCAGACCACACTTCTTCTGAGCAGGACAGAATCGGATAGCTCCAGCAAACTTTGCCCACACACTCCTGTTTCCCTTTCACTGTTTGTTTGAATCAGCCAATCACTGTCCTGCAGGCTGCTCCACCTAGCCAATATGACTGCTCCCTGCACTGGAGACAATCAATTGACAAGCATTACAAAGTAGTCTTCTTATGGATGGTTGGTGCAATTCTGCATTTATGAATATTCAGTTTAACCTTGTCCACACTGCAGAGAGATAATACTGCAGCAGTAATGGAAGAAGCTTTGCAGCAGTTAACAGCTACAGTCCTGTGCACAGTATTGTCAGACAACAATGACATGATGAAGTATACACTGTATGATGGATACAAAACTATGAGGATTCCAGGTCCTAAATTACACTATTAGCTGTTATTCCATTGAGGTAAAAGTAGATTAGCAGAGCAGTAATTTGCTGTAATATGTGATTTTACAATGTCTTAATTAAAATCAATAAATGTATTTTTAATTTCTTCCTGACTCTAAACATTTTTTTAAAATATATCTACAGTATTTATGTAAAAACAGCCCTAACTCTAATTCCAAACCGCAAGATGCAAATAGTTTCCATAACAATTTAGGCCTGGGTTTACCCCTTGTATTACGGTTGTGTCGTGTAATAAAACATGTTTTACCCTATATTACCACAATGCAAACTAATATAGAATTTTGTGGAGTGCATTGCAGTGCCAGTAATTTGGAATGGCAATCCAATGCACTACTACAGTAGCCTACAATGCTCCCACCATGTGAGTACATGAAATTGTCCTTAACATTTAGAGGCTGACACTTCTAAAACATTAATTCATTCTAATGCAATATTATTGCACATATTAGGTAAATAAAATTGATTATTCAACAGCTGAAACAAATGTATTTATTACATACGATGCCTAATTACACCATATATTGTGCATTTAGTTGTCTGAACTACCTTGGCCAATTAAATAAGCTATTTGTGGTTGATAGTAGCTCGTAAGTAGCTTATCTTGTCTTTTACTCACAATGCACCTAATACTCTGTCTTTGTGGAACAGACAGGAATATAGGGAACAAACAGCAGTAGAACCCCACAAGCTGCTAACAATAGATACATTTAGACTGTGGGGCATTTCTGTACTACACACAAGTACAAACAGATAGGTACACACTATCAAACAGTATCACTGAGCACTGTAATAAGGTGAAACACTTTGACATTCTTATCCCCACTGACCCTTTTGATGACCACTGAGACAAGACTATTTTTATGCATGAAAATAACTGAATGTAGCAATTTCGTTTTCTTTCTGGGTTTGATATCTTCCGCTGGATTATGACAGCCATAGTGTTGAGATGAAGATGAGATGGCACTTCTCTCAATTTAAATTCAGTACAACATACTGAGTACAGTTTTATGCAACATAGGCAGAAACAATATTTGATTGCCCTCTCAATTTTTTTTTTGTTTGCTGAAAAACTCATCTTTATTAATCTATGCTTAAGAAATTCCTGTGGCATGTATTCAAATAGTCCTAATACATGGGCATCACCATAATGGACATCATGGACTTGCCTCACCACGGGGCCCTGTGTTCACAAAGTAATATTGCAGAGCCTAGAGCTGACTTCACCATGTCTCATTGCATCATTGAAGATTTTGTTGAGATTAAAAAAGGAATAGGACCGGGGGGCGTGGCTGGCTGCGGACTGTGATGGCCGCCTAATCTCACAGCTCTGCTCAGCCTGGGACATCCAGCAACTTTAAGAGCAGATTAATGCTAACAATCCTCCCTTAATACCGAGCCAAAAAGGTTGCAACACCTCAGGACATAGAGGATTTCAACTACGGAGCATCTCAGCCGCAGCTAAAGGACGCAAGACTGACAGCGGTGAAGGTGGCCTGGCGGGTACTCCACATCCCCGCGAATCAACCAGCCTCCATTCTCCTCACAGCAAGAAGAGTGAGACACTTACCTACCCGGCCCCGACTCACTGAACAAAATCACAGCTGATCAGAATGTTCTGGCTCTGAAGGGCTGTGCACCGAGCCTCGCCGGCTTCCTCGTACCCCTGACCGTCGGCTTGAAGCCTAGGAGTGAGATCCGGACGGACCCTCCGGGTGCCCTGTCTGCCAGCTTCGGCAGTTCGCCTTCCCTTCGGGACCACACACTGTCTGCCCGGCCGCGGCTATTGAGCCGCCCGCGATAGCTGACGAGCCGCACGGGCACACACAGAAGACAGGAAAGCACCGTACCAGCGGTCATATTGCGGCTTACCCGCGGATCACCGGGCAGTGCCGAGGACACGGAACGGAACAGTGTAACCTGCAGCTGATAGCCTGACCCGCTCTAACACCCCCTCATCAGGCTAATCACCCGCTCAAGTACTTCAGCGGTGATGTGGTGACGCCGGGGGGCTTTACCTCAGCCT
>BLSH010522051.1:373810-402919 GCA_018402905.1 Glandirana rugosa
ATCTATAGAGTTTTGATGAATAATATACCATTGTTTCGCCCGTTTTTTAATCGCTCCGTCTATGTTTATTTTGTCCGGTTTTCTTCTTATCGTATATACTGTCTGGGATTCTGTCCGTTGGCACAAGTTGTGGGATTTCTTTATCGTTTGTAAAAGTTTTGTATAATACATTTAAATATGTTGGAATTTTTACTGGGGGTTTGATGAGTTGGTTGGGTTCTTTTGTAAGTCTGAAAGGATAGTAGGTATGTAAATGGAGTTTATAGAGGCTGGGTTAATCTCGTTAACTTGCGAGGGAAGCTTTAACTTCTAATTGGGTCGGAGATATTTGAGGTAAATGTATGGATGATAGGAAAGTCTGAATGTTTTCTTGGGTTGGTTGAGTAGTTTGGGGGTCATTTTTAAGGTTGTATAAATTTACATAATATGTTTTGAAAATGTTTGCTATTTCTTTAGGGTGTTGAACACGGTTGCCTGTCTTAGGGTCTGTCATATATGCTATTCTTCTTTTGGCCTGTTTTATTTGTATCTGCCTCGCTAATTTTTTGCCCGCTTTGTTACCATATAATAAGTAGTTTTGAGATATCTAAGCCTTTTTTCATGTTCATGGAGTAGATTGTGTTTAAGTTCCATTCTGAGCTGTTGTAATTAGTGTTGAGCGAACCCGGACTGTAACGTTCGGGTCCGTACCGAACTTTCGGGTGTCCGGGGCACGGACCCGGACATTTCAAAAATCGTTCGGGTTCGGTCCGGGTTTCTGCTATTTTACTCCACGTGTTGAGAAGCTGCAGGGCAGCCAATCAACAAGCGTTTCACTCGTTTGCCCTTAGAAGCCACCACAGCCATGCCTACTAATGGCATGGCTGTGATTGGCCAGTGCATCATGTGACCCAGCCTTGATATGAGCTGGAGTCACGTAGCGCTGCATGTCACATACTATCAGGCTAGTGTAGGGAGAGGATGCTGCCGCCGCTGTGAGGGACAGATTACCATTATAAAATCATCTCATACTGGTATAGGGAGAGGTTCCTGCTGCTGGGATGAGGGATAGATTAGCGTTATAAAATCATCTCATACTAGTATAGGGAGAGGTTCCTGCCGCTGGTGTGAGGGATAGATTAGCGTTATAAAATCATCTCATACTAGTATAGGGAGAGTGTAATGAGGACCACGTACCTGATAGTTGAGCCTGTCTCTTGGAGAAGGAGACCTCTCATACAGCCCTGGTTCAGAGCCCACTGGAGTGGGGACAGTGGTCTTGTGAGCACAGCGAGGTAGGAGTGCCTCTTGTCAGCAGCTGTAGACTGGATGCTGGAAGCAGAGCCTGGAACACTGGATAGCAGATGGACTGGAATAGGAACAACAGCAGACAATCAGAAATCACAGTAGCTGGATGCAGGTAGGCTGCAATACTGGACAGCGGACAGCTGGAACAGCAGTAGCAGATCAGCAATTACAGTAGCTGGATACAGGTAGGCAGAAGAGGCATGAGACAAGCCGGGTCGAGCACGGATCAGCAAGCAGTCAGAATCAGCAGACAAGGGATTGTCGGAGAACAGGCCTGGTTCAGTAACAGGTGTCAATCTGGCAGAAGAAGCAATGTCAAACAAGCCGGGTCAGGATTGGAGAAGGTAGAATGGTCTTGGCAAGCCGGGTCGAGCAGATCGTTGATCAGGTAGCAAATAACAGATAGCAGTTATCAGGAATAGACTAGCTGTAGATCAAACAGCACTTCAGACAAAGTCTGACTTCCTTTTAAAGGCCCATGTGATGTGCTGACAGAGATGCTGGGTCCTAAGGCCCTCTGCTCTGTCGGATTTTGGGTCTTAGAGTCCTCCTGCTCTTGGTGTCCTGACAACATCCTTGCGCGATTGCGTACATGTGCGCGCTTCTGAACGGTCATGGAAACCTTCGTTTGAATCTGTGCGCGCGTCCGCACAAGCATGTGCGACCGCAACGCTCGTCTGGATCCCTGACATTGCCCCCCCAAGGGGCAGCCTCTGGATGTCCATCGATGTCCTCTTCTCCGGGTGGCCCTGGAAAAAGGCTTTGATCAATCTCCTTGCATGGATATTAGATTCAGGTTCCCAAGAGTTGTCTTCTGGGCCATAACCCTTCCACTTGATTAAGAATTGGGTCTGACCTTGTCTCCTCCTGCAATTCAGGACAGCCTCAACCTCATACTCTTTGTTTCAATCAATGAGGACCGGCACTAGTGGTCTAGACCCTCTATCAGGGAAGGGATCAGCCACGGCAGGCTTTAATAAGGCAACATGAAAGACAGGGTGAATCTTTAAAGAGTCAGGTAAAGAAAGTTCATACAATACTTCATTGATAACTCTTTTCACCGAGAAGGGGCCTATGAATTTGGGTGCCAGCTTCTTGGAGGGACAAGCCAACCGAAGCCATACCTGATCACCAGGCTGCAACTTCAGCTCCCCCCTTCTCTTCCTGTCAAAAGTCCTCTTGTTGTCTGCCTGTGCCTTGGCGATTGCTTCCTGAAGAATCTTGTTGTTCCGACCCAAGAAGTCTGCTACACTCTGAACTGCTGGAACTGTAGTTTCAGGAATGATTTCAGGAAGGAAAGATAGGTTAAAGCCATAGTTTGCAAAGAATGGAGATTGTCCCATGGCCGAATGACTGGCATTATTATAGGCAAACTCCGCAAGTGGTAGCAAAGATACCCAATCATCCTGGGAGAAGGATGTGAAACAGCGGAGGTACTGCTCCGGAGTTTGATTGGTATGTTCTTTCTGCCAGTTGGTCTGTGGATGATAGGCCGAAGAGAATGCCAGCTTAATCTGTAGTAGTTCACACAAGGCTTTCCAGAAGCAGCAAGTGAACTGGACCCCCAGGTCTGACACTATGTTGGCAGGTACTCCGTGCAGCCTAACAATCTCCTTAATGAAGACTCGGGCAGTCTCTACAGCAGAGGGAGTGCTCTTCAAGGGTAAGAAGTGAGCCATCTTAGACAGACGATCAACAACCACAAATATTGCTGTGCAACCTTCGGAAGGTGGTAGTTCAACAACAAAGTCCATAGAGGTCATCTGCCAGGGTCTGTCTGAGATGGGTAAGGATTTGAGTAGACACCAGGCTTAACTTCTTGCTATCTTGTTCTGAATACAGACAGGGCATGCATTTACATATTTCCTGCAAAAGTCCTCCAACTTAGGCCACCAGAAAGTATGCTGCACCAGTTCTGTGGTCTTGTGAATGACCAAGTGACCTGCCAGGGGGTGGTCATGCAGGTTCTTTAGCACTTGTACCCGAACATTCTCCTGTACGAAGATTCGATCTCCTCTCCAAAGCAGATTATCCCGGCAAGCGAGGGTTAACCCGGCAGAACTGGACTGGGACATGAAGGCCTGTTTAATTTGTGACAGGAGATCCGCTTGTAAGAGAAGGAAGCTACCTGGTGGCAGGATGGTATCAGGAACAGAGGAATCCTTGGGCCCATCATACATCCGGGACAAGGCATCAGGCTTGGTATTCTTTGACCCGGGACAGTATGTAATGTGGAAGTTGAAGCGAGAGAAGAACAAGGCCCATCTGGCTTGACGTGGTCTCAGGCGTCTGGCTGAACGTAAATACTCAAGATTCTTGTGGTCAGTATAAATAAGAATCGGATGAGTTGCACCTTCCAGAAGATACCTCCACTCCTCTAAGGCAGCTTTGGTGGCCAAAAGTTCTCGATCTCCGACGTAACAATTATTTTCGGCTGGAGAGAGCTTCCGTGAAAAGAATGCCACAGGATGCAGGGTGTCCTTGATTCCATGCCGCTGGGATATGACTGCTCCCACTGCGATTTCGGAAGCATCAACCTCAAGGACGTAAGGCAATGCAGGATCCAGGTGACTCAAAATTGGAGCAGAAGTAAACCGTCTCTTAAAGGTTTCAAAAGCGTCTTGGGCCTCAGAGTTCCAGCAGAAACGGGAGCTTTGCTTGGTCTGTCGTGTGATAGGGGAGATGATGGTGGAAAACCCCTTGATGAATTTCCTATAGAAATTTGCAAACCCCACAAAGCGCTGTACTCCCTTCTTGTCTGTGGGTACTGGCCAGTCGATCACAGCAGAGACCTTCTGTGGGTCCATCTCTATCCCTGTAGGAGAGATAATCAGGCTTAGAAATTGGATACTCCTCTTTTCAAATTCACATTTCTCTGGTTTGGGAAACAGTCTGTGTTGGCAGAGTCTCTCCAGCACTTGCTTGACATGGCCGCGATGCTGATCAAGGGATCCAGAGAAAATCAGGATGTCGTCCAGGTATACAATCACGAAAATGTCCAACAAGTCCCTGAAAACATCGTTAATGAAGTGCTGGAAGGTGGCAGGTACATTACAAAGTCCAAAGGGTATTACTAGATATTCGTAATGTCCGAACCTGGTGCAAAAAGTAGTTTTCCATTCATCCACCTCTCTGATGCGCACCAGATTGTAAGCCCCTCTCAAGTCCAGTTTAGTGAAGATGCAGGCAGATCTTAGTCTCTGGAATAGTTTGCTCATCAGAGGCAGGGGGTAATGGTTCTTAATCGTGATCTTATTCAGTTCTCTATAGTCCACACATGGCCTAAGTGACTGATCTTTCTTAGTGACAAAGAATATTCCTGCTCCGGCAGGGGACCTGGAAGGACCAATGAACCCTTTCTCAAGATTTTCGTCAATACAGTCCTTTAAAGCCTCTTGCTCCTGTTCGGTTAGTGGAAAGATACATCCAAACGGGACCTCAGCTCCAGGAAGGAGATCAATCAGACAGTCATAAGGCCAATGAGGGGGAAGCGTGTCTGCCCCTTGCTTGCTGAACACATCCAGAAACAGGTGGTACGGTTCAGGTACTGACTGCCGAATCTCTGGGTCCATGTTGAGGCATAATAGAGCCGGAGGGGTGACAATAGTGCTGGAAGTGCAATGTCTCTGACAATAGGAGGAAGAGAACTTGACTTCACCAGTAGTCCAATCAATTTGTGGATCATGAGCTTTTAGCCATGGAAGCCCCAAAATGACTGGAAAGAGTGGAGAGGAGATGGCATCCAAGCTTAATAGTTCCATATGATGTGCAGATCTGACGGGCAACAAAGGGGTCTCCTGGGTGACCAGTCCAGACTTGATATGGGACCCGTCAGCAAGATAGACTGAAAGGCCATGCGTTTTGGGCTGCAGGGGATGCTGTGTTGCTGGGTGAACTGGAGATCAATAAAGCAACTGCATGCTCCGGAGTCAATGATGGCAATGACTAGGAGAGTTCTTCCTGCAGCTGGAATGAGAGAGGTAGAGCGAGGTGAGTTGCATTGGCAGAAAGGGTAGACAGGCTGGTAGGAATAAGAGGTGCGGACTTACGGGTCTTGACGGGGCAATTGCGAACATAATGTCCCATCTCTCTGCAGTACATGCACAAATTATTCTGCCGGTGCCGGAGTCGCTCTTCAGGTGTCAGCGAGGGTCGCATCAATCCCAATTGCTTGGGTTCAGGTTCCAGAATGTTAGGAACCAACATGGTGGGAGCTGGACTGGAGGAGGCGTGGATAGGAACTCTGGGCAGCATCCAGGTAGGCCTGTGAGGTTGTTCAGCTCTCTCGGCTCGTCGCTCACGGAGCCGTCAATCAAGTTGAATGGACAGGGTAATCAGTCCTTCCAGAGTGTTGGGGGTTCCCACTCTAGCAAGCTCATCCTTAGTCCATCAGAGAGCCCCATGCGAAACTGGTGTCGCAGAGCTGCGTCATTCCACTGGGTGTCTGCGCTCCAGCGTCTGAAATCTGTAACATAGTCCTTGGCCGCTCTGCGGCCTTGCTGGAGCACATGCAGAGCAGCTTCTGCAGTGGTGGTACACTGCGGGTCGTCATAAAGCTGAGCCATGGCATCAAAGAAGGATGACAGGGTCTGTACAGGTGCGTGGTTCTCCTCCAACAGCCTGTGGGCCCAGAACTGTGGTTCTCCCTGAAGCAGGTAGATGATATACCATACTTTGGTCACCTCCAGGGAAAAAGTCAGTGGTTGCAGGGTGAAAAACAGCTGTCAGGCATTCCAAAAAGCATTAAACTTGGTCCGGTCCCCAGAGAATCTTTCAGGCATGGGGACTCTGGGCTCATGTGGCAGCATGACCACAGAAGGACTGGCGCTGGCCTGAGTGGAGACGGCTGAAGCTGTAGAAGTGGATGCCATGCTGGGAGCAGGTGAAGTGGTTTGGACTTGTGCCTCCAGTCTGGTGTAGCCTTCCTGCAAGGACCTGATGGCTTGAGTAAGTGCAGCAAGGTGCTGGCAGATCTCCTCCATGGAAGTGGTTCCTTGCGCAGGCTCATACATGGCTGTTTGATACAGTAATGAGGACCACATACCTGATAGTTGAGCCTGTCTCTTGTAGAAAAAGACCTCTCATAAAGCCCTGGCTCCGAGCCCACTGGAGTGGAGACAGAGGTCTCGTGAGCACAGCGAGGTAGGAGTGCCTCTTGTCAGCAGCTGTAGACCGGATGCAGGAAGCAGAGCCTGGAACACTGGATAGCAGACGGACTGGAATAGGAACAAGAGCAGATGATCAGCAATCACAGTAGCTGGATGCAGGCAGGCTGGAACACTGGACAGCAGACAGCTGGAACAGCAGCAGCAGATCAGCAATCGCAGTAGCTAGATACAGGTAGGCAGAAGAGGCATGAGACAAGCCGGGTCGAGCACGGATCAGAAAGCAGGCAGAATCAGCAGACAAGGGATTGTTGGAGAAAAGGCCGGGTTCAGTAACAGGTGTCAGGCTGGCAGAAGAAGCAACGTAAAACAAGCTGGTTCAGGATTGGAGTAGGTAGAATGGTCTAGGCAAGCCGGGTCGAGCAGGTAGTTGAACAGGTAGCAGATAACAGATAGCAAGTATCAGGAACAGACTAGCTGCAGATCAAACAGCACTTCAGGCAAAGTCTGACTTCCTTTTAAAGGCCCATATAATGTGCTGACAGAAATGCCCTCTTGCTCTGTCGGATTTTGGGTCTTAGAGTCCTCCTGCTCTTGGTGTCCTGACAACATCCCTGCGCATGCGTACATGTGCGCGCTTCCGAACGGTCGTGGGAACCTTTGTTTGAATCTGTGCGCGATCGCATGCTATTCTGGATCCCTGACAGAGAGGTTCCTGCCACTGGTGTGAGGGACAGATTACCGTTATAAAAATCATCTCATACTGGTATAGGGAGAGGTTCCTGCTGCTGGGGTGAGGGACAGATTAGCGTTATGAAATCATCTCATACTGGTATAGGGAGAGGTTCCTGCCGCTGGTGTGAGGGACAGATTAGCGTTATAAAATCATCTCATACTGGTATAGGGAGAGGTTCCTGCCGCTGGTGTGAGGGACAGATTACCGTTATAAAATCATCTCATACTAGTATAGGGAGAGGTTCCTGCCCCTGGTGTGAGGGACAGATTAATGCTATAAAATCATCTCATACTGGTGTAGGGAGAGGTTCCTGCCGCTGGTATGAGAGACAGATTAGCATTATAAAATCATCTCATACTGGTGTAGGGAGAGGTTCCTGCCGCTGGTGTGAGGGACAGATTAGCATTAAAAAATCATCTCATACTGATGTAGGGAGAGGTTCCTGCTGCTGGTGTGAGGGACAGATTAGCGTTATAAAATCATCTCATATTGGTGAAGGAGAGGTTCCTGCTGCTGGTGTGAGGGACAGATTACCGTTATAAAATCATTTCATACTGGTATAGGGAGAGGTTCCTGCTGCTGGTGTGAGGGACAGATTAGCGTTATAAAATCATGTCATATTGATGTAGAAAGAGGTTCCTGCTGCTGGTGTGAGGGACAGATTAGCGTTATAAAATCATCTCATATTGGTATAGGAAGAGGTTCCTGCCGCTGGTATGAGGGACAGATTAGCATTATAAAATCATCTCATACTGGTGTAGGGAGAGGTTCCTGCCGCTGGTGTGAGGGACAGATTAGCATTAAAAAATCATCTCATATTGGTGAAGCAGAGGTTCCTGCTGCTGGTGTGAGGGACAGATTACCGTTACAAAAATCATCTCATACTTGTATAGGGAGAGGTTCCTGCTGCTGGTGTGAGGGACAGATTAGCGTTATAAAATCATCTCATACTGGTGTAGGAAGAGGTTCCTGCTGCTGGTGTGAGGGACAGATTAGCATTATAAAATCATCTCATACTGGTGTAGGGAGAGGTTCCTGCTGCTGGTGTGAGGGACAGATTAGCGTTATAAAATCATCTCATACTGGTGTAGGGAGAGGTTCCTGCTGCTGGTGTGAGGGACAGATTACAGTTATAAAATCATTTCATACTGGTAAAAGGAGAGGTTCCTGCTGCTGGTGTGAGGGACAGATTAGCATTATAAAAAATAATATAAATTTGTGCTAAATAGTACATTTGCGTCCAGAATGAGGAGAGCGTCAAATAAGGAACGTGGTTGTGGTGCTGCTGGTGTTGGTGGTGTTGGTGAAGCTCCTGTTGCAAGGAGAGGACGTGGTCGATCTGTGCCAGCTACATGCACAAGTGAAACACCTTCCTCAGGTGTGAGTAGCCGACAGAACCTTCAACGTTATATGGTATTCCCGAATGCCTCTCAACGAATGGTGAGGCCAGAACAAGTACAGGCGATAGTAGATTGGGTGGCTGACAATGCCTCCAGTGCTTTCACATTGTCTCCCACCCGGTCCCTTGCTGAAAGCTCAGAGTTGGCACCTGAACCCCTTGGCCATCTGTCTTTCACCTCAGCCCCTTGTAAATCAGCCAAGCAGTTTGAGCACCAAGTCATGCAGCAGTCTCTTATGCTTTTTGATGACTCTGCTGGTGTGCATTCCGTGGGCCATCCACATAGCCCTGCCCCAGAAGTGGAAGACATTGAGTGCACCGATACCCAACCACTTCTTTTTCAGGATGAGGACATTGAAACACCACCGAAGCACGTTTCTGATGATGACGAAACTGCTGTGGCTTTCTACAGTGTGCAGACTGACAAGGAGGGCAGTGGTGAAGAGTGGGTTGAAGATGATGTGGAGGATGATGAGGTCCTAGACCCCACATGGAATGAAGGTCATGCGAGTGACGTGTGCAGTTTGGAGGAAGAGGTGGTGGTCGCACAGAGGCACCAGCACAGCAAACGAGGAAGCAAGTTGCAAAAGTGGAGCGACCGTCCTCTAGACAGTTCGCCTGCTACTACCCACCACACCCAGGGACCTAGCTCACCAAAGGCACCTCAAAGGAGTTCCCTGGTGTGGCAGTTCTTCAGACAAGGTGCTGACAACAAGACACGAGTGGTTTGCACGCTGTGCAATCAGAGCCTGACGCGAGGCATAAATGTTCTAAACCTGAGCACAACCTGCATGACCAGGCATCTACATGCAAAGCACAAGCTGCAGTGGAATAAACACCCCAAATTCCAAGAAAGGTCTTGGGCTCCTCCTGCTTCCTCTTCTGCTGCTGCCTCTGCCTCTTCCTCCACCTCTACAGTGCCAGTGTCACCTACCACCCAGCAAACAGACGACGTGAAAGCAACGCCACCATGTCCGCCACCATCCCCAAGCATTTCCACACCATGGCCCCATGGAAGCCTACAGCTGTCCATCTCCCAAACACTGGAGAGAAAGAGGAAGTACCCCCCTACCCACCTGGGATCCCTGGCCCTGAATGCCAGCATATCAAAATTCCTGGCCTTTGAAATGCTGTCATTCCGTCTGGTGGACACGGACAGTTTTAAAAATCTGATGGCGGCGGCTGTCCCACAGTACGTGGTTCCCAGCTGCCACTACTTTTCCAGGCGAGCCATCCCTTCCCTGCACAAACAATTTGGGGACAAGATCAAGTGTGCACTGTGCAACGCCATCTGTGGCAAGGTCCACATAACAACTGATACGTAGACCAGTAAGCATGGGCAGGGACGCTATATCTCACAAACTGCACACTGGGCAAATGTAGTGGCGGGTGGGCCTGAGGCGGATAGCAGTTTGGCGCATGTCCTTCTGCTACCGAGGATTGCAGGGCATTTCTCTTTGCCTCCTGTTGCCTCCTCCTCCTACTCCGCTTCCTCCTCCTCTACCACTTCCTCATCCGGTCAGCGGAACACCTTCACCTCTAACTTCAGCACATCCAGGGGGAAATAACAGCAGGCTATTTTAAAATTGATATGTTTGGGGGATAAAGCCCACACTGTGCAGGAGCTGTGGACGGGCATTGAACAACAGACCGATGAGTGGTTGTTGCCACTGAGCCTCAAGCCCGGCCTGGTGGTGTGCAATAATAGGCGAAATCTTGTAGCAGCTCTGGGCCTAGCTGGTTTGACGCACATCCCTTGCCTGGTGCATGTGCTGAATTTGGTGGTGCAGAAATTTCTAAAAAAACTACCCAGATATATCAGAGCTGCTGCAAAAAGTGTGGGCCGTCTGTGCACGCTTTCGGCGTTCTTGCCTGTCTGTGCTGCAGCGGAACGTTGGCCTTCCCGCTCACCACCTCCTATGCAACATGTCCACCTTGCACATGCTGGAGAGACTGTGCGAGCAGCAGCAGGCAATAGTGGAGTTTCAGCTGCAGCACGCACTGGTCGGTCGCTCTGCGGAACAGCACCACTTCACCACAACGAGTGGGCCTCCATGCGAGACCTGTGTACCATATTGCGGTGTTTCGAGTACTCCACCAACATGGCCAGTGCTGATGACGCTGTTCTCAGCGTTACTATCCCACTTCTCTGTCTCCTTGAAAAAACACTTCGGGCGATGATGGAAGAGGATGTGGCACAGGAGGAAGAGGAGGAGGAAGAGGGGTTATTTCAACGGTTATCAGGCCAGTCATTCACAAGTGGCTCAGAGGTTTGATTCCTGCACAAGTATAGGCCAGGTAAAAAAAGTTCAAGCCAGGGCAAAGTTCTGGAGGATGAGGAGGACGAGGATGATGAGGAGGATGAGGAGGAGGAGGAACCATGTTCACAGCAGGGTGGCACCCAACGCAGCTTGTGGGCATCACTGGAGTGTGGCTGGGGGGATACTGAGGACACAGATGATACACATCCCACAGAGGACAGCTTGTCTTTGCCTCTGGGCAGCCTGGCACACAGGAGTGACTACATGCTGCAGTGCCTGAGCAATGACAGCCGAGTTGCCCACATTGTAACTTGTGCTGATAACTGGGTGGCCACCCTGCTGGATCCCCGTTACAAGGACAACGTGCCATCCTTAATTCCCTCACTGGAGAGTGATCGGAAGATGTGCGACCACTAGCGCACGCTGGTAGATGCGCTGCTGAGGGCATTCCCAAATGACACAGGGGCTAAGTGGAAGCACAAGGCGAAGGCAGAGGAGGAGGAAGAGGTCACCAACGCAGCTGTGGCAACGCCAGCACTTCAGAAGGCAGGGTTAACATGGCGAAATGTTGAAAAGCTTTGTCAGCAGCACGCCACAACAAACAGCACCACCAGCTGATAGGCAATGCCTTAGCAGGAGGCAGCATTTCAGCAACATGGTGGAACAGTATGTGCGCACATGCCTACATGTACTGACTGATGGGTCTGCCCCATTCAACTTCTGGGTCTCCAAATTGGACACATGGCCGGAGCTTGCTGTTTATGCCTTGGAGGTGCTGGCCTGCCCTGCAGCCAGTGTATTGTCTGAAGGTGTGTTTAGCACGGTAGGGGGCGTTATCACAGAGCAGCCACCTGTCCGCAGCCAAAGTGGACAAGCTAACCTTTATTAAAATGAACCAGGCATGGATCCCACAAGACTTGTCTGTACCTTGTGCAGAATAGCCATTTATACCGGCCTCACGCAGCCATTGGTATACTTGTTTTTTTTAACATGTCTCAATATTTTGGGGGCTACCCCAATTCGAAAAAGAAAACAAACAAACAAAAAACAGTGTTGGCTACCTCCTCCTGCTCCACCGCCACTTCCACCTACACCGCCACGGTCACAGCCTAGTCAACCTCTAAACTCCTACTCCACATCCACCTCCTCCTCCCATTTTAATTTTTTTTATGTAATTTTAAGTTATTTCCCCATCCACATTTGTTTGCAGTGCACTTGTCATACTCTTACCCCCATTTTGCTTCATTTTGCAGCCCTCTAGCCCTTTCCAGGACTTTTTTACAGCCATTTTTGTGCCCAAAAGTTCGGGTCACCATTAACTTCAATGGGGTTCGGGGGTCCGGGGTCAAGTTCGGGTAAAGTTCGGTACCGAACCCAAACTTTTCCGTGAAGTTTGGCCAAACCCGACGAACTCGAACATCCAGGTGTCCACTCAACTCTGCATTTTAGCCTTTAAAATGAGCAGTTTTGATTTTTCATATTCGCATCCCATAGACTTTAATGGTGTTTGGATGTTCGCCCTGAACTTTTTGTCTGTTCGCACCAGAACCAAACCGGTGCGAACCAAACCGGGGGGTGTTCGGCTCATCCCTAGTGCCAATCACTGAAAATTGATCACACCTGATGTACTGACAGCCTATCTCATTTCTTGAGACCCTAACAAGCCAGGAAAGTACAAATACCCCCTAAATGACCCGTTTTTGGAAAATAGACAGTCCAAAGTATTTAGTAAGAGGCATGGCGAGTTTTTTGAAGTTGTAATTTTTTCCCACAATTCTTTGCAAAATGAATTTTTTTTCATTTTTTTTCACAAAATTGTCACATTAACTGGTTATTTCTCACACCCAGCATATGCATACCACAAATTACACCCCAAAACACATTCTACTACTCCTCCTGAGTATGGCGATACCCCATGTGTGAGACTCTTACACAGCCTGGCCACTAAGGATGATGCTCGGGCGTGTTGGCAAGTGCATGTGCCCGAACCCACCGGGAAGTGAACCCTGCACTGCGCCAATCACAGGCAGTGAGACATTTTCCCATTGTGCGGCTGCAGCAATCGGGGAATGTCTCATTGCCTCTTATTAGTGCAGTGCAGGGTTCCCTTCCTGGTGGGCTAGAACATGCCCAAGCCCATCCTTACTGGCCACATACAGAGGCCCAACATGCAGGGAGCACATCAGGCATTCTAGGGACATAAATTACACATATAATTCCCTGACTACCTCTTGCACTTTTGGAAAAAATGCGATAAAAAAAAAAAGGCAAAGTTAGCCCAATTTTTTTTGCATAATGTGAAAGATGAAGTTACACTGAGTAAATAGATACCTAACATGTCACACTTTGAAATTGCGCACACTCGTGGATTGGCGCCAAACTTCGGTACTTAAAAATCCCCATAGTCAACGCTTTAAATTTTTTTTACAGGTTACGTGTTTAGAGTTACAGAGGAGGTCTAGCACTAGAATTATTGCTCTCACTCTAACGTTTGTCGCGATACTTCACATGTGTGGTTTGAACGCCATTTACATAAATGGGCTCGACCTACCTAAAAGTTTGCATCTGCGTGCAAGCAAGCGGGGACGGGGGTTGCTTTAATTTTTTTTATTGTTTATTTTATTTTTCTATTTTGACACTTTCTTTTTTTTTGATCATTTTTATTACGGTACTATTATGAGGAATGTAAATATCCCTTGCAATAGGAATAGTGCATGACAGGTCCTCTTTACAGCGAGATCTGGGGTCTATAAGTCCCCAGATCTCGCCTCTAAGCTGGGAAGCCTGAAATAAAAAAATTTAAAAAACGATCCTGGCTACCCAGCCGAGGCGGCAGCATTTTTTCAAATGCAATGTTACGACATCGCGCCTGACCTCCGAAAGATCATAGAGATTTCCGGGGGCCATCTGGCCTGCCAGTTTCTCTATGGTCAGCTTCCTGCATGGATTGATTTCTTCTCCCTCTCGACGATCGCACGGCGAGCCGGGAGAAGCATCGGAGGGAGGCGGGAAGGGGGATGTCCCCTCCCACTGCCTGTAATAACGATCAAGTGGCTGAACAGCTACTATGATAGTTCTTATGGTGCGGGGAATTTCCGACTCTAAAAAAAGATATCTGAATGATGCCTGTAGCTGCAGGCATCATTCAAATATCCCCACTCAAAGTCTGCAACGTCATATGATGTTGGGCGGGCAGGAAGTGGTTAATAAAGGCCTGCACATCACAAAGTAACTAGATTTGATACTTGTAATGAAAATGAAATTGGCTATGCACCACATAATCATTTTGACCAGCTATCTCTTTCCTCTTGCATACAGATCAACTGTGAGAGAAAATGGACAGCTCTACATTGTGATCAGCAGTAGCACTTTTGAAGTGTTACCAGGTACCCATGTAACCCAGCACCATTTTCCTAAGCCCCAGCCACACCAGTACCAGTGTGTCCTAGTACCGATGTAACCCAGCACTAGTGTTCTGATAGTACCAGTGTAAGCTAGCACCAGTCTCCTGATCATTGGCAGCACCATTACTAGTGTCACCTAGTATCAGTGTAAGCCAGCACTAGTCTCCTGATTAACGCCAATACCAGTGTGTCACCTAATACCAGCATAGGCCAGCGCCAATCTCCTGATTACTCACCACACCAATACAGTATCACCTAGTACCAATGTAAACCAGCACCAGTGACCTGATTGCCACCCACTCCAGTACAATGCCATCTAGTACCAGTGTTTGATATGATCATCAGCCACACCAGTACAGTATCATCTAAGTACCAATGCTACTCAGAACCAATGGCCTGATTGCCAGTCACACCAGAACAGTGTCATCACCAGGCACCAATGTCAGCCAGAACCACTACCAGTGTCACCTAGTACCAGTGTGTGTCTGTACCATACCCATGTCCTAATCACCAGTCACACCTGTACAGTGTAACCTAGTAGAAGTGTAATCCAGCATCAGTCTCCTGATTGGCAGCCACACCAGTACCAGTGTTGTCCAGCACCACCATAAGCTAACATCAGTCTTACAATTGTTAGCAACACCAGTACAATGTCACTTAGTACCAGTGTAAGCTAGAACCCGTGTCCTAATTACCAGCCACAACAGTTTCATTGTCACCTAAACCAGTGACCTGATTGCAGGCCACACCAGTACAGTGTCATCTGGTACTTATGTAAGCTAGAATCATTGACCTGATCGCCAGACAAACCACTGCAGTTTTACCTAGTACCAGTGTTTAAACCGATTGTCAGCCACACCAGTACAGTGTCGTCTGGTACCAATGTAAGCTAGCATTTTTGACCTGATCACCAGCCAAATCAGTGCAGTTTTTCTAGTACCAGTGTTTAAACAGATTGCCAGCCACACCAGTACAGTGTTGTTTAAGTACCAATGATAACCAGAACCAGTGACCTGATTATCAGCCACCCCAGTACACTATGTTCAGGTACTAGTGTCTGCCAGAACCAATGTCCTGATCATCAGTCCTTACCACTGTCATCAGGCACCAGTACAGTCACTGCCAAAAATTTCCAAACAATGTAAATTAGTGAGGTGGCTTTTAAAAATTTCAGTATGATTGATGAGAGCGGTAGAGAGACCTCAACATCAGATTCAGATTTGGTGTATGTACTAGTAGAAAGCATCAGTTCATTAACAGCTTGGTCTGATTTAGAGAATGAAGAGGTGTCTGCCAAAAGAGTGAGGCATACTATGTCACTAAGCATTGAGGTGACATGCTGTGTGTTACAAATATCTTATTAATTGATAACTTAGTGTAAGAAAATGCATTCTGTTTCTTTCTTTACTTTTCAAAAACTTGTGGCAAAAAATGAATTCATCAAATAATCTATATTATTATACATGATATATATAGCGCCAACAGTTTACACAGCGCTTTACAATGTAGAGGGGGACAGTACAATTACAATACAGTTCAATATAGAAGGGACAGGAGGGCCCGCTCGTAGAGCTTACATTCTAAAGGGAGGGGGGTGGTGGTACAAAAGGTAATAGCTGTGAGGGATGGGTTCATGGGGTGGCTCAGGTACAGTTCTTAGGTGGGTGAGGGATAGACTTTCCTGAATAAATAATTTTTCAGGGATCTCCTAAAGGTGAACAGGGTAGGGGCTGATCAGACATACCGGGGCAGGGAGTTCCAGAGGATGGGAGAGGCTCTGGAAAAGTCCTGAAGGAGAGCATGGGAGGAGTAAATAAGGGAGCTAGAGAGCAGGAGATCCTGGAAGGAGCGGAGGGGACGATTTGGGCGATATCTGCAGATGAGGTTGGTGATGTACAGTAGCTGGGGGCGATGTTGTGGATGGCCTTGTATGTTGTGGTTAGTATTTTGAATTGTATACGGTGGGGTAGGGGAAGCCAGTGAAGGGATTGGCAGAGAGGGGCAGAAGTCACGGTTAAAGAGGTGTATGAGTCTAGAAGCAGCATTCATAATAGACTGAAGGGGAATAGCCTGTGTAAGGGTAGGCTGGTGAGGAGAGAGTTGCAGTAGTCAAGGCGGGAAATAACCAAGGAATGAATACATTGTTTTGTGGTGTCGTTAGTCAGGAAGGGTCGAATTCTAGAGATATTGCGAAGGTTAAGGTGGCAGGATTTAGCCAGTGATTGGATGTGGGTGCTGAAGGAGAGGTTAGAGTCAAGGATTACACCCAGCACCTTGGCACGTGTAGAGGGACCAATGGTTGTGCTGTCGATCTTAATAGTAAAGTCGTGCCTCTTATAAATACCTTTAAGTGTCTTCTTTCCAAAATGCGATAATTTTATGGGCGTTTCTACTGTCTTGGCACTCCAGGGCCAACAAAAATGTGATAGGTAGTCAGAAAATTAGATGCATAATGTATACCCTTTGAGAGCCAGAAGGCACCCATTGTAATTTGGGCGCCTCTATGTGGCTAGGCAGGCATCAAAAGAGTAGTTGAGGTGTAATCTTTAGTATGCTCATGCTGTATGTGTGAAAAATAATGTGTTAAAATGACAACCCTGTGATAAATTCATGTGGGTACAGTGTTGTTTGTCAGTAATTTTCAGTCAAAATCACAGTTCTGAAAACCTGTAAATGGCCTGAGCAGGGAAGAGTTTTAACATGCCAAATTTCAAGTGGTAAGTGATTATTTCAGACTGTATAGTATAGTTAGCATGTCAAAAAATGTTTCAGCTACAGCAGTTCCAGATATGCAGGAGACATGCAAAGCCTTCAATGTTGGCTTTGAGAGACCAGAAAGACAATCTTCCAACCTTGAGGGGCAGTGATGCTTGCAACATCATTATACTGTAAGAGGTCTAAAGTGCAAAATGAAGTCATTAGTCTAGAGTGCACTTATATAATTCAATACATCATTGGTAGTCACAGGCTTTGCACCAAGGCCTAGCAAGACCACTTGCAAGGGGTGGGTGGCTATTGGTCATACGGGAGCAAAGGCCTGTTTGCCTCTGTAACTCCTGTGAAAAATATTCCTACAACAGTGAAAGCCAGGATTCATACAATATCTTTTCTCCATACTTCTGTTGGCCTACAAAGTGCTTAAATATGTTTTTACAATGCAAAGAATGTTTGTGGGATAATTGGAATTTCCCTCCTTAGGAACTTTTGTATGTGAGCTTGCATGAGGTAGGGAGATTTGTTTTAAGCTGTAAAAGGGAACAGGTTAAGGGAACAAGTAAGCATGTGTGTTGTAAAGTGCTGTGTAATATACTCAAGTGATGTCTGTGAATTTACCCAGCTTTTTTTGAGCAAACCTTATGAAGTATTATAATAATAGAAGGTGAAGGAGGTGAATACAGAGAAAATCCACTCCTAAGGGCTGGCTATACTACAATAGCCCCCTCCCTCTATCTCTCTCTTCAATAAATCCAGCTAAGCTGGCCTAGTTTAGCAATACACAAATGTAGTATGCCCCACAGAATGGGTCATCCAGCACTAGGCAGCATATAAAAATAAACATTTCCTATCTATGATTTAAATGTATAATTTAGTGACCAGCAGATGCTACTGTGGTAAAATATAAGCAAACAAGGGAAAACTGCCAAATGCTACAAGGACCATGGTGAATAAAACCAAATAAATCATGTTTATTTAGATGGGCCTCAGGTGCCATTTTGGAGCCAACAGTGTCTTATTCAGATATCAGCTCATGACGCTGCCATGGCACCCACCTATGAGTGGTGATCATTACAAAAACTGCTTATTCACATAAGACCTTAAAGTGTTACTAAACCCACAACAGTAAAATAAGTCTGTATACGCAGTAAAGCATGTTTGTTGTACTCACTGTGGAACCTAAGGGGTTAACCCTCTGCATTGTGTAAAAAGGCTGTTTGATCCTGTTGTCTCTGATCTTCCCCTTCTTCCAGTGTCCCCAACCCATCTCCTAATCTAACAGAGCCTTGGGGACAAGCTGCACATACTTGGTTTGGTGTGTATTGCTAGAGAGTTTTTCTTCTTGGGAGAATACATGTGATCAGCACAGAACTAATCAGCACTGTCCAGACAGAGGGTCAGGGGTCCTGTAACCTCATAGGACAATCAGACACTCCTCCTACAAGCTTTACCCAGTGCTCTGCCGGACACTGATAGAAGTCACAAGACTGCTCTAACTGCTGATGAGAAAAGGTATTTAGCAGTTTATATTTACTAAAATAATTGCATTCCATGTGCTGTGTACTGCGGGAGACCCAATATAGTGAGGGCAGGCTCCTGGTTAAGGAACAGGAAGGAGATGGATCTGGAAAAATATAAATGTTACTTTATAAGTGTTTGTTATACTGTATGTATTCTACTGAACAAAAACAGAATCCCTTGTTATACTCAAGCATGGCTTCGTGTATTGCTTAATATATAGAAAATAGTGTAGAAATGGTGGATAAATATTTGCCAAGATTAGAAATGTTTTGGATATCATTTCAAATAACCAATACATATTGCAGCTGATACATATCAATTCATTATCATTAATGATCTTGCATTGCAGCAAGAAATTTTGCAGAATGAACAATAAATTAAGTGGCTTAAATTACAAACAATGTCATGACAGCTATTCCCTCATGGCCCATGATTATGTTAATATCAAGCACTGAATTCAAGAACTGCTTCATGTAAATGCTTATATTTATTAAAGGGACGCTGCCCTTTACAAAGTCATCTTTTTAGTTTGGGCTTAAACCAAAATTTTGCCTTTCATCAGCACATTTACTTTTTTTAGCTTATAGTTGAAGCAATAAAAGCTGCATTTCATAATTACATTTTTATGAATTAATGCATACTGTATATGCATTTTACAATTCAGACAAGCAATATTAGTTGAATAAGGTCACTTTATTGTTCTTTAGAGTGTTTAGCAGAGCTGTGTATTTCTTTCAAATTGTTCCCTTGACTCTAGTCTAGTAGCAAATAAGGAGCACTTAGCTTCTGCTCAAATTAATAGGCTTGTATGTAAAATCACATCTATTGCTTAGGTTAAATGTAATAGACAATAGACATAGACAATAGGTTAAAAAGGGTCCAGTGCTTTTAAATACACATTTTCAGAGAAGTATTAATTATTAGAAAACCAAAGCTCCAGCATGTTCTTTACATTTAGTAATTTACAAGGAAATGACATAGTAGCTAGCACTGAGGCTATGCATCACTGGCATTCTGGGTTCAAATCTAACCAGTGTCTTTTCTGCGTAGTGCTTTCTCCCATAGAAGCCGCTGGAATTTTGCCCATGTTCTGTCCCAGTGGATTGCCCTGCAGTCAGGCATACAATCTCAGCCACACTTTTCCTCAATAACCAGTCTAGGGGTGTTGTTTTTGTTTTTATTTTTGGAGAACTTGGATAGGGTTGAGGGAATTGAGTGGGGTACTCCAAGAACAGTAACTATGTACATGTTGAGGACAGTGAACAGAAGCAGAAGTCCCTGCATATACAGTAGCAAATTGTGAACTTGACTTGTATTGGAAACAGTTACGTGTAGAGCTGAAGCAGAAGTCCTTGCATATAGCAAACTGTGTTTAGAGCAATAACAGCAGAGTCCCTACACAAGGAATTAGATAAACTAAGCTCTTCGAGACAGCAGCCAATGTCCCCTTTAGCAAACACACAGCAGGCCTTCCAGCACAAGAAGGGTGACAGCAGCACAACAGTCTCTAAGATCTGTAAGTAGTCTGTAGTCACAAAATGTCCAGGGAAAGCTGGTTGCTCCTTCCAACTTCCAAGTGACACTTTCCTTTAGTGGTGCCAGACTAGATCTTTAGCAGACAGATTCTCAATCAACTCCCTGTAGCTTCAGCATCCAGGCCTTCAGGTCACTCACCTGAGGTCTGACGAACAGCAAGCACATGAAAGCACTGCCCTCCAGACTATATTTATCCTCTGCAGGAAAAGACCCCAAGCCCAGTGTGTTCAGAGAATATATACAGTCTCCCAGCATACCTTCAGGGCCAGCTCCCTGGGATTGGCCAGGGCTGTATAAAAATGCATGCTGTCTTAGCATAGCTCCACACATATGATCCAGGTGTAATCTATGGTAGTGCACAGGAGACTACAAAAGCAAAAAGTAAAGAAAGAAATATAAAGTCCAGAGTTGCCTAGTGAGCTAAACACATAATCTAAAACAAAAAAGAAAACCCAGAATTTGGGATTACTATAGGTTAACAAATGAACAGTATAAGGAAAAACATGTCTTGTCAATCATATAAAATTAAACATCTTTATTTAATACTATTAAAATGTGGCTAATTATACTTTACATATATTCAAATGCTTCAAAACAAGAATGAATAATATTTAAAATTATTTAAATGTTTTGTACGATAAACTGGCCTTTTGCTTTTAAGGGTACTGGTCTTGAATATGGATTTTAGCAATGTAATGGTCCAAATTGTCCAAAGCTATTTTTTTAACATTTTAACTTTTGTTATTTTTTTGCAATGTTATAAGAATAAATGTGATTTTGCAGATATAATATGTGGCATTTCTATCTGTCAGGTACTATTTAACATAAGTAATGTGACTTTCATATCACTCACTTCAAGATGGAGTTTTGAGTCCAAGCCAGGCTTTTATTTTGATATTTTTTTCCTTTTTAATCTCAACATGATATGATTCTTTATGCTCACTGGAAGCCACACCCCATTCTTTTTTTTTCCATTCAAAAAAAAGATTTTATTGGAATGAATAAGTCAAATTACAAAGTCATTGCAACAAAGCAAGAGAAGGAAAGATATATCTGTGAATGCAACGCAGAACAGTTACAGCAATATAACACATAGTATATAATTTTTGCTTTGGCAGGTGTAGATATTATACAGAAATGAGATTAACAATAGTATTAGTTAACACTTACAGAAACGTTGCATTTTTATCGCACCTACATAAGGGCCCCTCTATAACTTATGGCGTGAGGTGAGCATCTTGATGCGTCGCTTTGTCGTGTGTGGTGGGGGTGGGAGCGGAATATGTCTGAAGGGACCAACATTCTCTATAGTATTTGCAAAAGGATTGTGTTAGGAGTAGGTTGCTGCATCTATTAAGAGGGTGTTCTTGTAAATGGTGGTATATTACTGTTGAAAGATTATGCCCAAGCTTTATTGTCGCGGTACCTGAAGGTATGGGGAGGGGGGTGGGTACATAAATGGAATGGGGGAGGGGGGAAAGGTATAACATAAGAAATGTGGGGTAGAGGTGAAAAGAGGGTGTGTGGGGAGGAGGGTTCTTCGGTCTCCACCAGCGACTCATCTCGTCCTCCGGGATGTCTAGAATTGGGTTGAGTAAGTGATTGACCTGATAGGTGGTAGATGATTCAGTGGTATTACGTGGTGGTCACTTCAGATACCGAGCCTCCCTGACTCATCTCTGGAGAGGAGGCGGGAGGCATTGCTGAAGGGGTTGGGGTAAAGGCTTGTCCAGAGGTTGATCTAAATGATTTAGCTTCATTATGAGGGAGGGGCATACTGGGTCTGACCTGTCAAATTTGCATATTCATCTGTGGAACAAAAATGGCTCCATTAGGCCCAAGTGTATGAGAACTTAGATGGTGAGTCTTTTGCAATGTGGATTAATTCTTCCATCTCCGCAATTTTGTTCACATGATTGCACCATTTAGAGATAGTTGGGCCAGATGTTGAACCCTAGTGTATCGGAATACACAGCTTGGCAGCATTAATTAAATGTACTACAAGGGATTTACGGTATGCGTGTGCTGACAGTGTAGAGTAGTAGAGAATAAACTGAATTGGGGTGTAATCCAGGGGGTATGTGGATATTCTCATTGTTAGGTCATGTATTTGTGTCCAAAATTGTTGTAAGATTGGACACAACCACCAGATGTGTAGAAGAGTGTCAGGTTCCCTGGAGCATCTCCAGCATTTATCAGATCAGGTTCTGTACCATCCTGTTAGTGTCTTGTAGTTCTTTTCCTGGATTGAGGCATTGAGCGAGCCTTTGTGGGTGATAGTGCATATGCTTTCTCATTATTTGTTTGTTATTTCTGTTTGCAGGTCTCTCTCCCATCTTGTGCGAGCCATCCCAGGAATTATGTCAGAAAAGAGCATATTATGAATATTGGATATTAAGTGTTGTTGAATATTTGTTTGGGAGCAGAGATATTCAAATGGGGTGAGTGAGCGAGAGACTATAGAGTCACGGTCAATGTATCGGAGGAAATGGCGAATTTGAAAATATGTCCAAGGTAGGAGTGGTGTGCTGGGAGTACTTGTGTTTATTGCTTCGTGATCCAGAAGGGCGCCGTCCCTAAAGAATTGGTGTGCATGTATGTCAGGGTGGGCCATATATCTCTTAAAAATTGCTTTGACATCCCAGGAAGGAATGCCAGATTATGCCTAACAGGAGTAAGGGGTTCAGAGTTGGAAATGAGGCGTGTTTTTTTACATACTTCTCTGAAACAGTTTAGAGTTGACTGAATGAGTGGGTGAATTTTCAGTGTTAAGGGTACATGGTTCTGTTGGAGCCACGGGGCTGACTTCAAGGGTATATCTGCAAAGAAGTATTCAAGGAGTCTTTGCTTTTCTTATGTACTGCCCAGTCTATGATTCTGGCTAAGCGGCATGCCCAATAATAGTTTTTAAGGTCTGGAAGGCCTATGCCCCCTTTCAGTTTAGGTCTCGTCAGTTGAGTGTAGCTTACTCTTGGGTTTTTATGATTCCATAAGAACCTGACGCAGCAGTGGAAGAATGCTCGGGGGATTTGGATTGGGAATGCTTGTAAGATAAATACTATGCACGGGAAAATGTTCAGTGTTAAAATTGCAGCTCTGCCAAACCATGAGAAATAAAGCTTGTCCCATTTACGTAGGTCTTCGGAGATAATTTTGAGTATGGGTACATCGTTTTTGGTGTAGAGTTCTGATAGATTGGACGTCAGATATGTACAGTGCCTTGAAAAGTATTCATACTCCTTGAAATTTTCCACATTTTGTCATGTTACGACCAAAAATGTAAATTTATTTTATTGGGATTTTATGTGATAGACCAACACAAAGTGGCACATAATTGTGAAGTGGAAGGAAAATGATAAATGGTTTTCAAATTTTTTTACAAATAAATATGTGAAAAGTGTGGCGTGCATTTGTATTCAGCCCCCTTTACTCTGATATCCCTAACTAAAATTGAATTGAACCAATTGCCTTCAGAAGTCACCTAATTAGTAAATAGAGTCCACCTGTGTCTAATGTAATCTCAGTATAAATACAGCTGTTCTGTGAAGCCCTCGTCGCAGCCAGACATTTGTTTGAGAATCTTAGTGGACAAGAAACATCATGAAGGCCAAGGAACACACCAGACAAGTCAGGGATAAAGTTGTGGAGAAGCTTAAAGGAGGGTTAGGTTATACATAAAAATATCCCAAGCTGTGAACAGCTCATGGAGCTCTGTTCAATCCATCATCCGGATATGGAAAGAGTGTGGCACAACTGCAAACCTACCAAGACATGGCCGTCCACCTAAACTGACAGGCCGGGCAAGGAGAGCATTAATCAGAGAAGCAGCCAAGAGGTCCATGGTAGCTCTGGAGGAGCTGCAGAGATCCACAGCTCAGGTGGGAGAATCTGTCCACAGGACAACTATTAGTCGTGCACTCCACAAATCTGGCCTTTATGGAAGAGTGGCAAGAAGAAAGCCATTGTTGAAAGAAAGCCATAAGAAGTCCCATTTGCAGTTTGTGAGAAGCCATGTGGGGGACACAGCAAACATGTGGAAGAAGGTGCTCTGGTCAGATGAAACCAAAACTGAACTTTTTGGCCCAAAAGCAAAATGCTGTGTGTGGCGGAAAACTAACACTGCACATCACCCTGAACACACCATCCCCACCGTGAAACATGGTGGTGGCAGCATCATGTGGTGGGGATGCTTTTCTTCAGCAGCAGCGAATGGGAAGCTAGTCAGAGTTGATAGGAAGATGGATGGAGCCACATACAGGGCAATCTTAGAAGAAAATCTGTTAAGAGTCTGCAAAAGACTTGAGACTGGCAGAGGTTCACCTTCCAGCAGGACAACGACCCTAAACATACAGCCAGAGCTACAATGGAATGGTTTAGATCAAAGCATATTCATGTGTTAGAATGGCCAGTCAAAGTCCAGACCTAAATCCAATTAGAGAATCTGTGACAAGACTTCAAAATTGCTCTTCACAGACGCTCTCCATCCAATCTGACAGAGCTTGAGCTATTTTGCAAAGAAGAATGGGCAAAAATGTCACTCTCTAGATGTGCAAAGCTGGTAGAGACATCCCCAATAAGGCTTGCGGCTGTAATTGCAGTGAAAGGAGGTTCTAAGTATTGATTCAGGGGGGCTGAATACAAATGCACGCCACACTTTTCACATATTTATTTGTAAAAAATGTTGAAAACCATTTATCATTTTCCTTCCACTTCACAATTATGTGCCACTTTGTGTTGGTCTATCACATAAAATATCAATAAAACAATACACTTAGGGTGCGTTTAAATTTCGGACTTGTATGTTTCATTCTAGCTTTAATGTGGATAACACAATCCCTCTATTGCTTATAATTGTGGAATGGGGTTGGCTTGCAGGTCTGAGGGCTATCATCACCCCCTTACCCCCCATCTTCTACCAGCTTCTTAAGCACCATACACCCCAGGTCCATCCCAGACGCAAAATTGCTCCCAGAGGGGCGTCTGGGTTAGATCTGGGACGATTCCATATTGGGGTTCTCGACTCAATGTTAATTGACAACCGATATAGTCACACGCCTTCAAGCCAGCCATATTATACAGTGTATCTCTATTTTTCAGAAGCCCATCGCACCTCATCCTTTCCCTTTAACAAATGTTATTGGATCTTAGTTCTGACTCTTTCTACGGAACTTATTGTATACATTTCTTCTTTCTTTGAAACTCTATTACTTATGTACTCGATTGTAACCCACAGTTTCAATCTCATGTAACTGGTGTACTAAACTTGTGTTTTTTCGTTTATAAAACAATAAACAATTCAACTTGAAAAAAAAAAAATATCAATAAAATACATTTACATTTTTGGTTGTAACATGACAAAATGTGCAAAATGTTAAGGGGTATGAATACTTTTTCAAGGCACTGTACCTAAATATTTAATCGTGTCACTTTTCCATTGGAAGGGAAAATTGTTTTGACATTGATTAACTAGTTCTTAGGAAAGATTGATGTTTAAGGCATATGACTTTGCCAGATTCATTTAAAGGTAAGATAGTTGTTGAAATAGATTAAAACCTTCAGAAGGTTTGGAATGGAGATGTGGGCAGAAAAGTTAAAAGTTGTCGGCGAAAGAAGCTACTTTATAGGTTCGGCCAGCAATTGGTATACCTTTTATGTCTTTATTAGATCTAAGGCAGCGTAGAAGTGGTTCCAGGGTCAGAACAAAGAGTATTGGGAACAGTGGGCAACCCTGTCTCATCCCGTTACTTATGAATAAGGTATTTGACATGTGGTCATTAACCCGCACCTGGACGGTGGGAGTCGTGTATAGAGATATAATGAAGTTGAACATTTTGTTTTGTAAGCAGATGTGTCTTCACACTGCCCCCATATAGTCCGAGGCCTGCCTGTCAAATGCCTTCTCTGCGTCTAGGGAGAGAAAACATCCTTTACAGTTGTGGGTGAGCATCCAATGTTGTATGTTGAGGGCTTTTGTGGTTTTGTCCCTAGCCTCTTGTCCAGGAACAAAGCCTACTTGGTCGTTTTTGATTAGGGCAGGAATTTTTTGCACATAGTTTGACATCTACAGTTAGCAAGAATATGAGTCTGTAATTGGATACAGGATGTACTGTCTTTGCCTTCCTTCGGTATAATGGTAATATGTGCTTCCAATAGCCTGTTGAAAGGGAGTGTAGATGTGGGGATAGAATTAAATGCTGAACAGAATAGGGCGGTTAGTATATCCGTAAATGTCTTGTAGTATGTTGCCATAAACCCATTTGGTCCAGGGCTTTTGCCTGTCTTCAGTTGTTTGACTTCTTTTTTTTTTTTTTTTTTTAAACATTAAGCTTTTATTGAAGCATAAAATGGATACATCCATGAGGCGATAATACATCATAACAACAACATATTTCCCCTGGAGAACCAGGACTGGTAGCCAAAAAAAGAGAAAAACATTAGCCAATATGTATGCATGCCATTAAGTAACTCTATCCAGTCATGATTTTTATGTAGTTACTTCTAGTGGGTATAAGGCAACTTAACCCTGGGTTATCTGCACTTAGAAAATCAAGTAAGCCTTTTTTTTTCTCATGGAGGTGAGGAAACGAAGCAGAAAAAGAAAAGTAAAGGAAAGTGGAAAATAAGTAATAAGATTCAAGTTAAGAATGAGTTGTATAATCATAGAGAAAATAGTAGGGTGGGATCTGATGGTCTTGTATAGGCTAGTTGTTCTTTTCATCAGTCTGGTGGTATGGCATTCTACAAAGCAGTGCAAGGGTATCCTCTCTGTTTTAATACCTTATAGTCATCTGACCACCTGAAGGTATGCCACGGCCGCCAGGTCTTATGAAATCTCTCTACATTTTCAGAAGCTTGTGCTCTTGTTTCTTCCATCTCGCAGACATCTGACACCTTTGCCAACCAGCTTTCAATCGTGGGTATTTTTATGGAGTTCCAATGCAATGGGATTAAGGATTTTGCTGCATTCAGCAGGTGTTTTGTAAGGGATTTTTTATACACTGTGGGTGAATGATCATTTATGTGCAGCAAACAGCATGCTGCATCCAGGGTGAGATCAGTATCTGTTATGGATATGATAGTCTCCTTTACCATGTCCCAATACGGTTGGAGAACTGGGCAGTGCCACCATATATGTAAGAGTGTACCTTTATCTTTTTTACAGCGCCAGCATGTGTCAGGTGTCTGCGGGTTCCATTTATGCACCTTGACCGGTGTCAAATACCATTGAGACAATATTTTGTAGGCAGTTTCCTGCATTTTAGTGCTGAGGGAGCATTGATGCGCTAACAGGCAAGCACCTGTCCACTGTTTATCTGTCAGCTCCCTTTGGAGAGTGTCAGACCATTTCTTCCTGAGAGCCTCCGAGTCATTTGGTTTGCTTGATTGAAGCCACTGATAGGCGACCAAAGTCGCTTTTTGAAAATGCTCACCTGCACGACAGACCGATTCCAATGGCGTCAGTGGTCTAATAAAGTGTGGTTTGTGTTTGTTGTCTGAGAGGTAGCTGTGCAGTTGTAAATACGACCAAAATGGGAGATGTTGTAGATCATGCTTACTCATTAGGTCTAAGCGATCCCTCAGTCCTCCCATGTGGAAACAGTCCCCTGTCCGTAATGAGTGTGTTGTGAGTCCTGATTTGTAGATCTCATTTCCCTGACCTGGTACAAAGGCTGGGTTGTCTTGTAAAGGCGTGAGAGGATTTAGCCTTGAGGTCACTTTGGAGTCCTTCGCTATCTTATGTACGATCTCCAATGTTGTTCCCGTAATAGGGTGATTTGTCATATCAAGTGGTTGGTGTCCTTTGGGTAACCATGGTGCCGAGGTCAGTGGTATAGAACTCACTTCCGCCTCCAAGGAGACCCAATCTTTTGTGTCTCTGTGGCAGTGCCAGTCTATAACCCTAGTTATATGTGCTGCCCTATAGTAATCACTGATATCTGGTATACCCAATCCTCCTCTTGCTTTAGAGCCCATCAATAAGGACAACCTGATTCTGGGACGTTTACGGTTCCACACAAAACCCCTAATATAGGATTGGATGGTCTTTAAGAATTTCGGTGGTATACGAATTGGAAGGGCGCGTATAAGGTAGAGTAGTTTGGGTAGTAGTATCATTTTGGTTATAGCAACTCTGCCGAACCAGGAAAAGAATCCTGTGCTCCATCTATCTAGATCTTTCTTTATCTCTTTCAATAAAGGGGGGAAGTTTAGTATGAAAATGGAAGCAACATTAGAGGTCAGCCAAATCCCCAGATACCTCAATCTCTGTGAGTCCCACCTGAAATGCGAGTTCTGTTTGACCCTCATTAGCTCTGTCTCTGGTAGGTTTAAATTAAGGGCTGACTTAGAATAGTTAATTTTTAGATTGGAAATATATCCAAAATGTGCGAATTCCGAGATGAGATTCAGAAGTGAGGTGTGTGGCATCGAGAGGAAAAACAATACGTCATCTGCGTAAGCAGCCACCTTGTATTCCCTAATCGACACCCCAAACCCTCTTATATCTGGGTTGTTCTGCACTCTTCTAATGAACGGTTCCAAAGTCAAGATGAAAAGCAGGGGTGATAGAGGACACCCCTGCCTGGTCCCATTTAAAATCTGCACCCTTTCCGATAGTGTTCCATTAACTTTCAGTTTTGCTGATGGACTCCTGTACAGGGATTCTATCCAAGCTATCATCCTGGGGGGGAGGCCAATGTGTGAGCAGGTGGCAAACAAATAATCCCAGGCGACCCTGTCAAAGGCCTTCTCCGCGTCTGTGGACAGGAGAAGGCCCCTGAACTTTCCTGCTCTCGCCGCCTGGATCAATAGAAGGGCTTTAGTCACATTGTCCTTCGCCTCCCTACCCGGCATGAAGCCTACTTGCTCCCTCCCTATCACCTTGTCCAACAGAGGTCTTAATCTCATGGCCAGGACCTTCGTTAGTATCTTAAGGTCTAGGTTGAGTAGGGATATTGGTCTGTAGCTCGCACAAATTTCGGGATCTTTTCCCTCTTTGGGAATGACCGTAATGAACGCCGAAAGGAAATCGACAAATGTTCTCTTAGAATCTGTCAGTGAGTTTAGGGCCTTAGCCAGTGGTGCTGTCAAAATGTTTAAGAATGTCTTGTAATAAATGGCCGTAAACCCGTCCGGTCCTGGGCTT
>BLSH010522051.1:439162-450142 GCA_018402905.1 Glandirana rugosa
GAACGGCGGTCCTCCGTATCCACATAGGTAAACCCTCACCACAAACACCGACCCAAACTTACGCCACAACTACCCAGAGGCGACTTATCTGTCTCCTCCCCTAGAAAACCGCATAATCTAGGCGATTGTAAGAGCTACATACAATTCTAGAACAGGGTTATAACTCTTTACGTCCCCGTGACGGTCTCAGACACTATTTCACAACCAGACACCCATCTTGTGGTTCCCGTCTACGGGACCACTCCTTGTAGGACCCACTTTTAGTATCGTTCCATACGGGACACCCGGTCAAACTTGACACAAAGAGAGGTCCGAAGGCAAAATTAGTCTCTCGTTTAAAAGAACATCGGGTTCTCCTATGGTCAGCTAACCCTACTCCAAATAACTAAACAGTCTAAGCACCAATTCCACCCCTGGAGCGCAGTTCTGAACTCTGATCAAGCACCGGAACAGATCCTCTTGGGCTACAAGAAAATTTGCTCTCTGATTAAAACGGAAGCCTGGAGAGAAACACAGTTCAAACTGGCCCACAGGGCATACCTTGCTATGATTTTCACCCAGGATGTTCCTCACCAGGGCATCTGCCCTTGGTGTTCTACCCACAGACCAACACTTTATCACAGACTCTGGCAGTGCCCCTGCATTTCTCAATATTGGGACAAGATCTTAACATACATCGAGAATGTTAGCGGATCTAATACGCCAAAAGATCCCCTCCTCTGTCTATTCAGCGGAGACCCATCAACACCGCATTCAAACCCAGCCACAAACACCACTCCCAAATGGATACACCTATGCCTCCTGGCGGCAAGAAGAACCATCATGCAATCGTGGATTCACCCGGCACCTCCTACTCTGAGCCAAGAAAAAACAACACTCTTCTCCCTACTTTATCTCGAAAAACAGGACACCATCAACATGAACTTCCTACGAACCAAAAGTTTTTTCTCGAGATGGAAAAAATTTATAGAATACTCTTTCCGTCCAACAGAGATAAATAATTTCATGGAATCATTTAAACTTACGGAGTGGTACCTAAAGGCCGACCTAACCAACTCATTGGGCAAGCTCAAAATTAGGGATATTCCTCAGTAATCCACCAGACAAAAAACTGTCCTAGTATTTCCCCCCCCCTTGACCTTCCCTAAGAAGCTAAATTGCTTTCTCTTTCTAGTCTGTATTCTGTGTTATTCCTACATTGGGGATAGGTCCCCCCCTCTATAACCCTCTCTCATCAATACCCCCCGCCACCCCACGCTGCTAGTTTTGGACACAGTGCAACAAAACAAAACTAAACAAAACAAAACAAAACAAATCAAGACAAACCACGTGTTATTTTAAGTGTTAACTTAATTGTTATAAACGATCCTTGTCTCTCACCATTGGTTGTGCCTTAGCACTTTTCATTGTACGTTCAATTTTGTCTATGTTTAAAGCCAAAACCTATGTAATGTACTTGATACCTCATGCTTTGATCCCTAAGAGGATATTTTTTGTATTGTCTGAAAACCCTAATAAAATATGTTACAAAAAAAAAAAAAAGAACACCTGGGTAGCAGTGACCATAACATGATTTAATTTAATGTTGCTGGAGTAGAGTGACTCTCCTAGCTACCAGGGGAACAACTCCTAAACTGAAGATGGAAACAAAGTTACAGGAAAGGATAAGCAAATACTGGTAGTAAGGGACTCAATTACAGTATTAGAAGGACAGATCATGTAATCTGTCACCAAGACCGTGACTGCCGAACAGTATGTTATGTTTGTGTTCAGGTTCATTCCATCGTGAATGGGATGGACAGATTGTTTGGTGTGGTTCGGGAGGAACCTGCTGTCATAGTACATATTGGTACCAATTACAACATTAGAGGAAGATGGAGCATCCGAAAAAATTATTTAAAAAAGGACAGAAATACTGCCTTTACCTTGAGCCACACCAGAGAAGCCACAGAAGGTTAAGAAACTTAAAAAGTGGCTGAGGAGCTGGTGCAGGAAGGAGGGATTTGGGTACATGAAGAACTGGGCTGATTTTTCTTTTTCAGTCTGTTACGTGTTCAATAACAGGAACGGACTGCATCTAAATGGGGAGGGTGCAGCTCTGTTATGAGAGAAGATGGATAAAAAGTAGGACATTTTAAATTAGGTAGTAGGAGAGAGGGATTAAAGGAAGCTTTAGCCAGCAGTAAGCGAAGGTCAGAGGGTGCTACTGAGGATGATATTGGTAGTGTAGCTTCAGTACCTAAACCCTAGGGGTGTAGGTTGGCAGAATCCAATTGCAGCTTCAGAACAAATAAAGAGAAAATAATATGCAACCATACAAAACTAAAATGCATGGTTACAAATACTAGAAGTCTAGCTACCAAAATGGAAGAACTGGAGCTGATGATACACAAGAAGGATTTTAACTTCATGGAATATCAGAAACTTGGTTTACAGTACACGTGACTGGCTTGCGACTGTCCAGAGCTATCCCTTGTTGTAGAGGGACAGTGAAGGAAGAAGAGCTGGAGGGCTGTGCCTGTATGCCAAAAAATATTTGTTAATGAACACGAGGTACAACACTGCTAATGGGGCAAAGGAGGAGATGGAATTCCTGTGGCTGGAGTTTCAAATGAAAGAAACAAATGAGAAATGAATTGTGGGTGTATGCTTCAGGCCCAGTAAACTGAAGGATGAGGACTCCTGTCACAGCTTAAGAATGGCAGTGAGGCAGAGCAATATTATTATAATGGTAAATTAAATTATCCAGATAATGACAGGGCAGAAGGAACAGCTCACTGATTTAAGGCTCCTCATTTCAAGAGCCAACTTTTTTTGGCTGCATTCCATACTACAAGATATTACATTGCAGCAAATTCTAGAAACATTAAACACTGGGGAAAATGGGAGTGCTTTAGAAACATATCAAATAATGGCATTAGCTAGTGCATTCCAATGGGCAACAAATACAAAAGAGCTAGGGTTAAATCTGGGTGGCTACACTTTATTGTAAAAAGGTATATAAAAGAGAAAAAAATGACCTTTAAACACTATAAAGCTGAGGGGTCATTGTTGGCATTCCAACAATAAAATGAATGCAATATGAAATACAATAGAGCAATCATAGCAACTAAAATAGACAATGAGAGACACATAGCAGAGGAAAGTTAAAGAAATCCCTCCAAAATGTTTAAATACCTGTATATTAACCACTTGCTTACTGGGCACATAAACCCCCCTCCTACCCGGACCAATTTTCAGTTTTCACTGCTGTCACTCTTTGAATGACAATTGCGAGGTCGTGCGGCGTTGTACCCAAACGAAATTGACGTCCTGTTTTTCCCACAAATAGAGCTTTCTTTTGGTGGTATTTGATCACCTCTGCTGTTTATATTTTTTGCACTATAAACAAAGAGCGACGATTTTGAAAAAAGAACAATATTTTTTACTTTTTGCTAGAATAAATATCCAAAAATAAAAAAACAAATGTATTAATCAGTTTAGACCGATATATATTCTTCTACAAAAAAATTGCAATAAGCATATTTTGATTGGGTTGCGGAAAAGTTATAGCATCTACAAACTATGGACATTGGTTTATGGCATTTTTATTTTATTTTTTACTGGTAATGGCGGCGATCTGCAATTTTTATCGGGACTGCGATATTGCGGCGGACATGTCTGACGTTTTTGACACTTTTTTGGGACCAATGACATTTATACAGCGATCTAAAAATAGACACTGATTACTGTATAAATGTCATTGGCAGGGAAGGGGTTAACACTAAGAGGGCAGTGAAGGGGTTAAATGTGTTCACTGTGTGTGTTCTAACTGTGTGGGGGTGGGGCTGACAGGGACACAGGGATCAGTAGATCTGTCATGCCCCCCCTCACAGAGTGGGAAACCACAGTGTTTACATCGGCGGTTCCCCGTTCTGGATCTTTGTGAAGGAATCACGAGTCTCCGGCGGACATCGAGTCCGTCCGACCCACAGGCACGCTCACCGGCAAGAGCGTGCCTGGAACGTGCAAAAGGGGAGGACATCTATTGATGGACTCCCAGCAATTCAGATCCGCACTGTAGCTGTCAATCGGCTATAGCACGGATCTGAAGTGGTTAATAGTAAGAGGGTGGGGTCAGAGCATATTGGCCCCATAAAGGAGAATCAGAGGAAGTTGGTTACAAATGACAAGGAGAAAGCAACTGTACTAAATGCACTATTTTCTTTGTTTCTACAAAGGAAAAGTAGGGATATAATAATCAAGACTGCATTGTTAGTAACACAGAATGTACCCTTGTGGTTAATAGAAGCCAGTGTCCAAAAAAGACTTGAAAAACTTAACGTAACTAAATCACCAGGACCAGATGGCTTATACCTGAGAGTCCTTAAAGAACCTAGACAGGTTATAGCCAGGCCATTATTCCTAATTTTTAAGGACAGTTTAGTGACTGGAATGGTACCAAATGATTGGTGAAAATCCAACGTAGTACCAAATTCAAAAATGGGGGTCAAGGTATAAACCTGGTAACTACAGACCAGTCAGTCTAACATCAATAGTATGTAAACTTGTGGAGAGTATGATATGAGACTATATACAACAATTTGCTTATCAAAATAGTATCATTAGTAGTGTTGAGCGAACCCGGACTGTAACGTTCGGGTCCATACCGAACTTTGGGGTGTCCAGGATTCGGACCCGAACACGGACGTTTCAAAAAACGTTTGGGTTCGGGTTCTGGGTTCTGGTAGTTGATCACGCATGTTGAATAGCTGCAGGGCAGCCAATCAACAAGCGCTTCACTGGTTTGCCCTTAGAAGCCATCACAGCCATGCCTACTAATGGCATAGCTGTGATTGGCCAGTGCATCATGTGACCCAGCCTCTATATAAGCTGGAGTCACTTGATGCTGCAGTCACATGCTCTCTGAGACTCTGAATAGTGTAGGGAGAGGAAGCTGCCAGCGTTTTTGTGAGGGACAGATTGCAGGCATTTTAACATATGATCCTGAATCCTGAGATTACTACTACTGTTGCTCTGAGGGACAGATTGCAGAAATTTGAGAATTGAGATTTCACATACTGCTGCTTTGAGTGACAGATTGCAGTTCAAACCCTGCCTAGCACAAGGATCGATTTGATCGTACACAACGATCAGATTGTGGGAGTAATTTGAGATTTCACATACTGCTGCTTTGCGTGACAGATTGCAGATCAAACCCTGCCTAACACAACGATCGTTATGATCGTACACAATGATCAGATTGTGGGATCGTACACAACGATCAGATTGTGGGAGTAATTTGAGACTTCACATACTGCTGCTTTGAGTGACAGATTGCAGATCAAACCCTGCATTACACAATGATCTGACTGCACTAGGTAGAGGCTTCTGCTTAGAGGTACAGATTATTGTTCAAAAATCATTGCCTACTCCTATAAGGCCAGGTTCCAGCTGTTGCTTAGAGGGGAAGATTATTGTTCAAAAATCATCTCCTAGTTCTAAAGGGAGAGCTTCCAGCTGTTGCTGTAAGTGACACATTATTGTTAAAAACTAATCTCCTAGTTCTAAAGGGAGAGGTTCTAGCTGTTGCTGTTAGTGACACATTATTGTTCAAAAATCATCTCCTAGTTCTAAAGGGAGAGCTTCCAGCTGTTGGTGTGAGCGGTGCATTTCTTGCACCAAAATAAAAAGTCCGGCTACGTTGGTGTTTTCAATAAAAAAAAAGTATTAATTGGTATCAATAAATACTTACACAGGGCTACATAGTATATTTGCGGGCACAATGAGGAGAGCAAATAAGGGCTGTGGTCATGGTGCTGCTGGTGATGCTGGTGCCTCAGGTAGCCAACAGAACCTTCACCAGTATATGGTAGGCCAGAATGCCCCTCAACGATTGGTGAGGCCAGAACAAATACAGGCGATAGTAGATTGGGTGGCTGACAATGCCTCCAGTTCCTTCACATTGTCTCCCTCCCGGTCCCTTGATGAAAGCTCAGAGTTGGCACCTGAACCCCATGGCCATCTGTCTTTCACCTCAGCCCCTTGTAAATTAGCCAAGCAGTCTGGACCCCAAGTCCTGCAAGAGACTCTTATGTTTTTTGATGACTCTCCTGGTGTGCTTTCTGTGGGCCATCCATATAGCGCTGCCCCAGAAGTGGAAGACATTGAGTGCACCGATGCCCAACCACTTCTGTTGCAGGATGAGGACATGGAAACACCAGCGCAGCACATCTCTGATGATGACGAAACACAGGTGCCAACTGCTGCATCTTGCCTCAGTGTGCAGACTGACAAGGAGGGCAGTGGTGAAGGGTGGGTGGAAGATGATGTGGAGGATGATGAGGTCCTAGACCCCACATGGAATGAGGGTCATGCGAGTGACGTGTGGAGTTTGGAGGAAGAGGTGGTGGTCACACAGAGGCACCAGCACAGCAAAAGAGGAAGCAGGTTGCACAAGAGGAGCGAGCGTCCCCTAAACAGTAGGCCTGCTACTACCCACCGCACCCAGGGACCTAGCACACCAAAGGCAGCTCAAAGGCGTTCTTCAGACAATGTGCTGACGACAAGACACGAGTGGTTTGCAAGCTGTGCAATGATAGCCTGAGCCGGGGCATAAATATTCTCAACCTGAGCACAACCCCCATGACCAGGCATCTAAATTCAAGGCACAAGCTGCAATGGAATAATTACCTCAAAATCCAAGAAAGGTCTCGGCCTCCTCCTGCTTTCTCTTCTGCTGCTGCCTCAGCCTCTTCCTCCACCTCTACAGTGACAGTGTCACCTGCCACCCAGCAAACAGACGATATGACAGCAACGCCACCATGTCCGCCACCGTCCCCAAGCATTTCCACATGGTCCCATGGAAGCTTACAGCTGTCCATCTCCCAAACACTGGAGAGAAAGAGGATGTACCGCCCTACCCACCCGCGATCCCTGGCCTTGAATGCCAGCATTTCAAAATTCCTGGCCTTTGAAATGCTGTCATTCCATCTGGTGGACACGGACAGTTTCAAAAACCTGATGGCGGTGTCTGTCCCACAGTACGTGGTTCCCAGCCGCCATTACTTTTCCAGATGCGCCATCCCTTCCCTGCACAAACAAGTCGGGGACAAGATCAAGTGTGCACTGCGCAACGCCATCTGTGGCAAGGTCCACATAACCACTGATGCATGGACCAGTAAGCACGGGCAGGGACGCTATATCTCGCTAACTGCACACTGGGCAAATGTAGTGGCGGGTGGGCCTGAGCCAGCTAGCCATTTGGCGCATGTCCTTCCACCACCGAGGATTGCAGGGCATTTCTCTTTGCCTCCTGTTGCCTCCTCCTCCTACTGCGCTTCCTCCTCCTGGACCACCCACTCATCCACTCAGCATAACACCTTCACCACCAACATCAGCACATCCAGGGGGAAACGACAGCAGGCTGTTTTAAAACTGATGTGTTTGGGGGATAAACCCCACACTGCGCAGGAGCTGTGGACGGGCATTGAACAACAGACCAATGAGTGGTTGTTGCCACTGAGTCTCAAGCCCGGCCTGGTGGTGTGCGACAATGGCCGAAATCTCGTAGCGGCTCTGGGCCTAGCCGGTTTGATGCGCATCCCTTGCCTGGAGCATGTGCTGAATTTGGTGGTACAGAATTTTCTAAAAAACTACCCGGATATCTCAGAGCTGCTGCATAAAGTGCGGGCCGTCTGTGCACACTTTCGGCGTTCTCACCCTGCTGCTGCTCGCCTGTCTGCGCTGCAGCGGAACTTCGGCCTTCCCGCTCACCACCTCATATGCGACGTGCCCACCTTGCACATGCTGGAGAGACTGTGCGAGCAGCAGCAGGCAATAGTGGAGTTTCAGCTGCAGCACGCACGGGTCAGTCGCTCTGCGGAACAGCAACACTTCACCACCAATGAGTGGACCTCCATGCGAGACCTGTGTAGCGTATGGCGGTGTTTTGAGTACTCCACCAACATGGCCAGTGCCGATGCCGCTGTTCTCAGCGTTACTATCCCACTTCTATGTCTCCTTGAAAAAACACTTCGGGCCATGATGGAAGAGGATGTGGCACAGGAGGATGAGGAGGAGGAAGAGGGGTCATATCCACGGTTATCAGGCCAGTCATTCTTTGTTATTTCTGAATTTTCTAATTTTGGAAATTCAGAAATAAGAAAGAACATTTGAAATAATAACTAATAATTTATTAGTTAGTTATTATTTCAAATGTCCTTTCTTATTTCTGAATTTCCGAAACTCAGAAATTTGGAAGAAAGGACATTTGAAATAACAATAAATAACTATAAAATTATAGGTATTGGAATTTCCTTGAAAAATTTTCTGTTAGTGAACTTGAATATGAAATTTATCACTGACAGCCATATTTTCGAGGAAATTTCAATACCTATAATTTAATAGTTATTTATTAATTAGTTATTATTTCAAATGTTCTTTGTTATTTTTGAATTTTTGGATCACCGAAATTCTGAATTTCCAAATTACCACAATTACCATAATTGCCGAATTACCACAATTGCCAAATTACTGCTAATTACCGAAATTGCCAAATTACCGCAAATTTCTGATTTCCAAATTCCGAATTTTTCGAATTTCCGAATTCCTGAATTTCCAGAAAAAAAAAGGAAAGCAAACACATTTTCAGCTATGCACATGTCTACTGTATACTGTTAGCTGTAAATAAAAAGCACAATAATGGGAGTTATCCTGAAGAGCCAGCTACCTATGTGCCGTCATCAGAGGAGGGCTGGGCCAGGGGGCAGGGTGGCAATTGCCCCCCAGGCCACCTTACCTTACATTCAAAATGGCTGACGAACGCTGCCCGCTTACACTTTTTTTTTTCTTGTGGAGGAAGGAAGCAGGGGCCAGGGGCGCAGCCACCAACTATCTGCAGGCAAAGGGGGGGCACCCAGGGCCAGCTGTGCTGATGGGCACTGGCGAGCCTGCATTGATGGGCACTGATCAGGTTGCATTTGATAGGCACTGGTGCGGCTGCATTGATGGGCACTGGTGAGGCTGCATTGATGGGCACTGATGAGGCTAAGCTGATAGGCACTGATTAGGCTGCATTGGTGGGCACTGATGATCTGCATTGCTGCATTATTTTTGTTAAACCTCCTTTGTTGCTATTAACATTAAATTATGTTACCACATTGTATCATTTTTCTTGCTTCAAAACATCAATATTCGTTCTAAAACCAGGTGGGCATGGATGGTGAGCTGATTCGGTGGTCCAATGGGCCACTTGACTGGACTTGCCCCCCAGGCCTAAGCGTGCCAGCCCTCCCCTGGCCGTCATCCCTTAATAATTGCAAATACAAACAAAAAACGCTCTAAGGTGGGATGTTTTGGAGGCACAAAGCAAACAAATATTCATATATATAAAAAATATAATTTTATTTATACAGAAATCGATTTAAAAAAAACAAGACCAACATGTAGCCATTGTCAACATTATCCATATATGATGATATATTTGACATGAATCATGTACAAAATCTAATGCATTTCGGTACTCAAGACCTTCATCAGAGGTGATAGCTTGTACATTAAAGTCAATAATAGTTGATTCTGAAAAGTAAAGGAAAGCGTATGAGATTCACATCTGCCAAGCAATTTCAGTGCCCCGAGCTTATTCCACAGTGTATGAAAACACACTTACCAGGATATATAGGTCAAGTAAAGTTCAATTAAAAATGTAGTTTGATACTACAATCATGTCACTCCACAGGTTGCCACAGGTCCTGCAACAGGGTCAGCGCGGTCCTTCCCACAGGGGCCCCAGGTACCACCCTAGAGGGGAAGGTCCAAGACTGATGAAAAAGCATATGCAATCTGAGTGTAACGAAAGTAAGAAATATATATGAACCTCAAGGCCATTCAAGTATGTATGTAAGGTGCAATACCATATGGCACCTATGTATCTTTTATGAAAATGAACTAATCAAAAAAGAAAAATGGCAGTAAACTAATAGATATCTGATAAACAGCAAGCACATACTAGAAAAATAAAAAAACTTATTTTAAGAGAGCAAATCTTCCAAGGCTTAGGGCTGCCCCCCAAGATTTAGACTGGTAGGGAATGTTGTCACTGAGGAACAAAGAACAGAAATGGTAATGTTCCAAATCGACTGTATGCAAACACAACACACATTTTCTGTCTACAGGCAATATGTTTAAAAGGCCAAAAAATGTGGCTTATTTCAAAAGTGGGAAAAGCTATAAACAATAAGAAGACTTTGAAAAATATAAAAATTAAGAAAAACTAATACCATTTAAAAGTTACAAAGATTATAAGTCAATGGGGACCCAAACTTTTGGGCACAAAAATGGCTGTAAAAAAAGTCCTGGAAAGTGCTAGAGGGCTGCAAAAGGAAGTAAAATGATTTTAGAACAATAATCTGTCCCTTACAGCAACAGCAGGAACCTGACCCTATAGGAGTAGGCAATGATTTTAGAACAATAATTTGTCCCTTACAGCAACAGCAGGAACCTGACCCTATAGAACTAGGAGTTGATTTTAGAACAATAATCTGTCCCTTACAGCAACAGCAGGAACCTGACCCTATAGAACTAGGAGATGATTTTAGAACAATAATCTGTCCCTCAAAGCAGTAGACTCTACCTAGTCCAGAATCAGATCGTTCTGTAATGCAGGATGAGATGTTATTATATCTGCAATCTGTCCCTCACAGCGCCGGCAGCATCCTCTCCCTAGACTAGCCTGAGAGCATGTGCCATGCAGCACTATGTGACTCCAGCTTATATGGAGGCTGGGTCACATGATGCACTGGCCAATCACAGCCATGCCATTAGTAGGATGGCTGTGATGGCTTCTAAGGGCAAACCAGTGAAATGCTTGTTGATTGGCTGCCCTGCAGCTATTCAACAGGCGGGATCAAATACCCGAACCCGAACACAAACTTTTTTTCAAATGTCCGGGTTCGGGTCCGGGTCACGGACACCCCAAAGTTTGGTACGGAACCGAACTTT
>BLSH010522051.1:450152-460908 GCA_018402905.1 Glandirana rugosa
AAGCAGTAGTAGTAATCTCTACTTAGTCCAGAATCAGATCGTTCTGTAATGCAGGATGAGATGTTATTATATCTGCAATCTGTCCCTCACAGCGCCGGCAGCATCCTCTCCCTAGACTAGCCTGAGAGCATGTGCCATGCAGCACTATGTGACTCCAGCTTATATGGAGGCTGGGTCACATGATGCACTGGCCAATCACAGCCATGCCATTAGTAGGATGGCTGTGATGGCTTCTAAGGGCAAACCAGTGAAATGCTTGTTGATTGGCTGCCCTGCAGCTATTCAACAGGCGGGATCAAATACCCGAACCCGAACACAAACTTTTTTTCAAATGTCCGGGTTCGGGTCCGGGTCACGGACACCCCAAAGTTTGGTACGGAACCGAACTTTGCAATTATAACAGAATATCTAAAAAGGTAATCAAGGTTGCAAAAACTCAATACGAAAGTTGGGTTGCAAAAGAGAGTAAGATAAACCAAACATTCTTCAGATATATAGTAAAAAGGTCAGGCCTGAGCATGTAGGCCCTTTACAAGATAATTTAGAATTGGTCTTTAGGGACAAAGAGAAGAAAGATGGGAGAGCTCAAGTCCATAATGGGATCATTAAAGAACACAGAACAGAAATGGGAACGCTTTAAATAGACTGTATGCAAACACATTAAATATATTTCAATGAGCAATACGTTTAAAAGACTAAAAAAAACTCTATGTGGCTCGAATCCAAAGTTAAAATAGCTAAAAATAATAGGAAAAGAACATTAAAAATATAAAAAGGAAGGAATATTATTATCATTTAAAAGTTAGAAAGGTTCTTCCAAAAGAGAGTGGGACAAAAAATTCTTCAAATATATTAATAGGAAAAAAGGTCAGGTCTGAGCATGTTGGCCATTTACAGAATAATTTTTAGTTGCTGTCTGGGGACAAAGAAAAGGCAAATATATTAAATAACCTCTGTAGCTCTGTGTATACTAAGGAAAATGAGGAAACTAAAATCCTTAAAGATTAACTTCACTCTATGTACATTGAATTGATTTTACCAAACGCTGTGGCAAATTCCTACCCTTTGTCATTCAGAAGCAATGGCTGTTTGCTTATGTTCATGCGCAAGGAAAATAAAGGCCCGCATACACGGTGCGACGGTCGCATGAAAGCGGTCGCATGACCGCTTGTTGTACGATCATCTGACCGTTAGTATGCGCGATTAGAAAAGTCGATGTATGACGGTCGTACAACAGAAGTTGGATGAGCAAACTAGAAAACTTTGGTTGTGCCAACAAGCGGTCATATGGTCATTGTATCGTGTGTACAGAGAAGTTGGTCCAACAAGTTGTACTGTACAAAACAGGCATGCTCAGAAGTCAGGAACGTCTGGAAGTGTCCGTTCGTGTAAACCTACGTTCTTAATTCGCAAATCACATGCACCTGAACTTCCTCTTTATACGCTCGTAACACGTCACTACGTTCGCCTTGGTTGTACGATCGCTTAGTGCATGTTAGTGCGCAAGATACAACAGCCAACATACGATTTGGGCCATTTGGTTGGACAACCATCGCACCGTGTGTGCAAGGCTTTAGAATGGAGGTGATTTATAATAATTGGTCAGCTGCTACACTTGTAGGGTTGAAATGAAGGAAGTGGAATCTTTTTAGATATGATTTCCCTTTGGGAGGATCTCAACAAAAATTGGCATTTTTGTTGCAGGAGATGTCCAAAATCTGAGTTTTATATTAGGACAGACTTTTGGAAAAATCAGTAAGCCAGACACACACTATGGGGTTTATTTACTAAAGCGTTCAGTAGAGTAAATTTACTCCTGAGTAGAGTTGAGCGAACACCTGGATGTTCGGGTTCGGTGGGTTCGGCCGAACTTCGGGAAAAAGTCCGGGTTCGGTACCGAACTTGACCTGAACTTTACCCCAAACCCCATTAAAGTCAATGGGGACCCGAACTTTTCGGCACAAAAATGACTGTAAAAAAGTCCTGGAAAGTGCTAGAGGGCTGCAAAAGGAAGTAAAATGATTTTAGAACAGCAGGAACTCTTAGGATCTTAGATGATTTTAGAACACTGATATGGCTCCCTCCGGCTGAAATAGACTTTTCACACACGGTTTGAGCATGATTTTACAACACTGATATGGCTCCCTCTGGCTGAAATAGACTTTTCACACACAGTTTGAACATGATTTTACAACACTGATATGGCTCCCTCCGCCTGAAATAGACTTTTCACACACAGTTTGAACATGATTATACAACACTGATATGGCTCCCTCCGCCTGAAATAGACTTTTTACACACAGTTTGAACATGATTTTGCAACACTGATATGGCTCCCTCTGGCTGAAATAGACTTTTCACACACAGTTTCAACATGATTTTACAACACTGATATGGCTCCATCCGGCTCAAATAGACTTTTCACACACAGTTTGAATGTGATTTTACAACACTGATATGGCTCCCTCCCCCTGAAATAGACTTTTCACACACAGTTTGAATATGATTTTACAACACTGATATGGCTCCCTCCACCTGAAATAAACTTTTCACAAACAGTTTGAACATGATTTTACAACACTGATATGGCTCCCTCCGCCTGAAATAGACTTTTCACACACAGTTTGAGCATGATTTTAGAACACTGATATGGCTCCCTCCGGCTGAAATAGACTTTTCACACACAGTTTGAACATGATTTTACAACACTGATATGGCTCCCTCCGCCTGAAATAGACTTTTCACACACAGTTTGAACATGATTATACAACACTGATATGGCTCCCTACGCCTGAAATAGACTTTTCACAAACAGTTTGAACATGATTTTACAACACTGATATGGCTCCCTCCGGCTGAAATAGACTTTTCACACACAGTTTCAACATGGTTTTACAACACTGATATGGCTCCCTCCGCCTGAAATAGACTTTTCATACACAGTTTGAACATGATTTTACAACACTGATATGGCTCCATCCGGCTCAAATAGACTTTTCACACACAGTTTGAATGTGATTTTACAACACTGATATGGCTCCCTCCGCCTGAAATAGACTTTTCACACACAGTTTGAACATGATTTTACAACACTGATATGGCCACCTCCGTCTGAAATAAACTTTTCACACACAGTTTGAACATGATTTTACAACACTAATATGGCTCCCTGGGGCTGAAATAGACTTTTCACACACACTTTGATGATGATTTTAGAACAGTAATCTTTCCCTTAAAGCAACAGCTGGAACCTTTCCCTGTACAAGTTGGAGATGATTTTAGAAGAATAATCTTTCCCTTAAAGCAACAGACTCTACCTAGTCCAGTCAGATCGTTCTGTGCAGCAGGATGAGGTGTGAAATCTGTCCCTCAAAGCACCAGTACTAGTATCTCTCCCTAGTCCACAATCAGATCATTCAGTAATGCAGGATGAGATGTTCTGCAATCTGTCCCTCACAGAGCCAGCAGCATCCTCTCCCTAAACTACCCTGAGAACATATGACATGCAGCACAGTGACTCCAGCCCCATATAGAGGCTGGGTCACATGGTGCACTGGCCAATCACAGCCAAGCCATTAGTAGACAAGGCTGTGATGGCTTCTAGGGAAAACCAGTGAAACACTTGTTGATTGGCTGCCCTTGGCAGCTTTTCAACACGTATAATAAAATACCAGAACTCCGGACCCGAAACCGGACTTTTTTTGAATAGTCCGGGTTCGGGTCCGGGTCCCGGACACCCAAAAGTTCGGTACGGACCCGAACTTTACAGTTCGGGTTCGCTCAACTCTAGCAGGAACCTGACCCTATAGAACTAGAAGATGATTTTAGAACAATAATCTGTCCCTCTAAGCAGTAGACTCTACCTAGTCCAGTCAGATCGTTCTGTAATGCAGGATGAGATGTTATTATATCTGCAATCTGTCTCTCACAGCGCTGGCAGCATCCTCTCCCTACACTAGCCTGAGAGCATGCGACATGCAGCATTAAGTGACTCCAGCTTATAAAGAGGCTGGGTCACATGATGCACTGGCCAATCACAGCCATGCCATCAGTAGGCATGGCTGTGATGGCTTCTAAGGGCAAACCAGTGAAACGCTTGTTGATTGGCTGCCCTGAAGCTATTCAACATGCGTGATCAAATACCCGAACCCAGAACTCGAACCCAAACTTTTTTTCAAATGTCCGGGTCCGGGTCACGGACACCCCAAATTTCGGTACGGACCCAAACTTTACAGTTCAGGTTCGCTCAACTCTACTCCTGAGAGCTATTTGGCTCCCAAAAATGGCAAATGGTGCTAAATAGTACTACAACGGTATTCACAATAGCTCTGGAGTAGATTTACACCCAAAATGGAATTCACTATTGCTCCCAGGTCACAGATAATGGCCAACTCCTTACTCCAGTCCAGACCTGGAATTGTGCAAATAGAAATAATGTTGGAGCATGATCTGATCCCCTAAATTGTACTAAAATATGCGGTATATTGTTTAAAGATAATCTGCTTTTAAACTGTGTGAAAAAGTCTGAGAAGAGATAAATTCCCCATCTCCTTAGTCCTAGGCACAGAGCACAGATGAGCCCAACTGAGCATGCTCAGAACTCTCATGGAGTAATTCCTTGAGTAGTTAGTAAATACCAAAATTAGAGTTATTTTACACACATTTTTTGGGAGTGAAGAGGAGATTTCTTTTGCCAAGTGCTTCCATTCATTCTAATGGTACAATTGTTACTTTATCAAATAAATCCATTTCATATTGAGATGAAATGTATCTTTCTCTCAAAGAAATTGTCTTGGCAATAATGTTGCAAATTTGATAATCTATTTTGTTTTTAAGAATGCTAGAATGTGAAATCTCTTCATGTTTTGTAAATATTTTTCTCGGTAACTTTCACTTGCTGCTGTCCATGTCACAAAAATATTTTCCCAAACTCACACAGATGTCTTTACAAACCACAAACAATACCATTGCTTATGGAAATTTAAGATTAGTCCCCCTTTTTTTTTTATTCTTTTCAAATGATCCTAATTTGAGCCCCAGTGCCCCACCACATTATGGGTGTCAGGTCCGAGCATTCCTAGATGAACAGTTTCCTGGAAAGAGGATTGGTCATTGTGGGCCAGTTGAATGGCCCCCAAGGTCTCCCGATCTGACCCCTTAGACTTTTATCTTTGGGGTCATCTGAAGGCAATTGTCTATGCTGTGAAGATACGAGATGTGCAGCAGCTGAAACTACGGATACTGGAAGCCTGTGCTAGCATTTCTCCTGCGGTGTTGCTATCAGTGTGTGAAGAGTGGGAGAAGAGGGTTGCATTGACAATCCAACACAATGGGCAGCACATTGAACACATTTTATAAGTGGTCAGAAACTTGTAAATAACTCATGAAAGAATAAAGTTATGTTAAAACCACCATTGTTTTTCTTGTGAAATTCCCAATAAGTTTGATGTGTCACATGACCCTCTTCCTATTGAAAAAACAAAAGTTGGATTCAAAATGGCCAACTTCAAAATGGCCGCCATGGTCACCACCCATCTTGAAAAGTTTCACTCCTCACATATACTAATGTGCCATAAACAGGAAGTTAATATCACCAACCATCCCCATTTTATTAAGGTGTATCCATATAAATGGCCCACCCTGTATATTACTTGTGATACTGAGCATGGCTATGGACTTAGGACTGGTTCACACCACAGTGATGGACAACACATGTACTCACTGCTCACTAGCTAAGTGGCTAGCAAATCCACCTGGCACCCAAAAGGTTGCTGGTTCACGTCCCGGATATGCTAATGCTTGTGTTGACATTTATAATAAACCCCTGGTTGGGTTTCTCACCTCAGTCCAAAGACAGGCTGGCATTTTATTTATCTCTTGTCCAAATAGTCTGTAATGTAAGCAAGTTATTTTGGGACTTTAAATTGGAAGCTCATTGCAGCCAGGGACTTGGACATTTCAAATTGTAGGGTTTACACTGCACGTGTTCATCTGGTTAGAAAAATGTTGTTTGGATCAGTGTTTCTCAACTCCAGTCCTCAAGGCATCCCAACAGGTCATGCTTTCAGGATTTACCTCAGATGAAACAGCTGTAGTAATTACTAAGGCAGTGAAACTGATCAAATCACTTGTGCAAAATAACAGCCTGAAAATATGACCTGTTGGGGGTACTTGAGGGCAGGGTTGATAACCACTGATTTAGAATTTTGTCCTGGACTTATGCTGATCTGATGAACATAGCCAAGGGTTAGCACAGCAAATATAATTAGGTATGGCAGCCTCTCAGGTGAAATAAATTAGGAAAGACAGATTGAAAGATACTGGTGGGCGTATATTTCTATTGGGCGTGTGTCAGTACTAGCTTATATAAGGCAATGCAGTAGAGGGTGTTGGTTTGACCTGCTGAGGGGTCAGGTTGGTTGCTGTGGTTCAAGTTAGGTGGTCTTGGAGCCCCTCTTTTAGGAGGAGCCACATAAAGCTGTACCATTACAGGCCATGTCGGGGGGTTTGGGGCACTTGAGGAACTCTATAAGATTACAGATTAAGCTTTAATATCGTGGTGAAGTTGGACTGAAGGTGATCGCTGTGGACGTTGAATTTACAGGTCAGTGATATATTCGCTCTACAAGATTTTGTGGCTAGTGGTCAATACGATGTTTCTTTTCATACTGAGGACACCTGCCAAGCTGCGTATGAAAATTGGGTGAAGGCGGCGCCCGGAGGAAATATGATAACTAAGAAGATGGATGCATTTCTACTGTTTGATCCAGGAGTAAAGATCGTTATAGTGCATTGTTACAACCCTTTTTTGGAGCCTGCATTGGTGAGACATTTTCTGTTACAGTATTACATGGGCGTGGACCATGGGGAGAGACTGTATAACCAGTATGGGATGTACAGGGGAAAACTGTATTTTAAAGTACGTATGAAACGTGATACAATAGGCTACTGGGGTGTCTGTCACCCTCCCCCATCATTCACCATTTCAGGGGAGCGGTGCACTGTGTATTATCCTGGACAACCCCGATATTGCAGGGGGTGCTTTCAGTATGGTCACATATGGGAGGACTGTCCATCTAAACACTGCTGCAGAGTGTGTCTGAAGTCAGGGCACAATGCAGCAGATTGTAAGGAAAAAAATAAATGTGATTTGTGTGGCTCTGGGGAGCACATGGTTAAAAACTGTCCAAGAATGGAGGGAAAGAAAATGTTCACATATGCAGTGGTTGTGCAGAGTCGGCGGTTTACAGGGCAGAATGTGAGCCGATCACCGGAGGAGCAAGAGACAGAGGGTGCGGATGAAGGGGGTGTGCAGGCAGCCAGCTCTGAGTGAAGTGCCAGCCTCCCCAGACGCTGGAAACCCCACGAGTAGCTCCAAGGAAGGTGTTGGACAGGAGCTGCAAAGCAGTATGGGTACATATGAAGTGAATACGATACTCCCAAGTCATGGGAGGAAGTGGTGGCGGGCAGAATCTTGAAAGTGAACTTTACCAACCTGGAAGAAACCTTCAAGCTTTTTTGTGTATGCCCCAGTACAGAAGGTTACTAGGCTGAATCTATTGGAAATCCTGAGGCTCCACCTAGTCAGGAGAGAAAATATTATTGTTGCTGGTGATTTTAATCTTATCAGGGATGCTGGAGAAAGCCTTTAATGCCTTTTAAAGCCTTTAATGCAATGTTGCAAGACTTTGGTATGAAGGATGGAGCCTTGTGTCACTATGGAAAAGGAAAGGCTCCAGCGACCTTTATTTCAGACAAGGGAAGTGTGAGATCCCAAATTGACTTTATTTTATGTTCCAGTAATTTAAACGTTGCAGCCTGGAGACAGTGGGATCTTTCTTTCTCTGACCATCAGACCTTGGTGGGTAAGTTTATTTTTGAGCAGGATGTGAAAATGGGAAGAGGAGTCTGGAAACTGAGTAACCTGCTGCTGGAAGATCAAGAAGTTTTTGACCTGTTTGTCCTGCAGTATAAAGTGTGGCTGGGAAGGAAGGGGGATTTTGAGTCTTTTTTCAGTTGTTGGGACTGGCTAAAGGAGCTCATCAAGTTTTTTTTAGGGGGAGGCTGGAAGGGAGAGCGTTACTGAATAGGTTGAGGCTTTTGCTGAAGCTAAGACAAGGGGGTTGGGAGCTGGAGGAGGAAATCGCGAGGGTCAGAGAGGAGATAAAGAAGGCTCGGGTAGCTAAGGGGAAAGTGAGGGACATGGAGGAAGGGGAGACATGCTCACGATTCTTCTTCAAGAAGGTATTGAAGGGGCGTAATGTGATGAAATCAGTCCTGGTACAGGGACAGGAGGTGAAAGGTGAGAAGATGGGTGAGGCAGTAAATGAGCTTTACACAGGCTTGTTTGCTGGTGGACGTGAAGGGAGTGCTGAGGAGATGCGGGAGTACTGCAAGAGAGTCGATGCTAGTTTGTCTGAGGAGGGTAGGGCTGGTCTGTGTGTGGCTGTTACGGAAGAGGACGTGTAGAGTGATTGGAGGAATGAGTAAGTGTAAGACGCCTGGTAAGGATGGTTTGACTGTGGAGTTTTTCTGCAAAGCTTGGGAGGTGATGAAGAATGAGGTATGTGACTTGGTGAGGATGGTGTTTGAGATGGGTGAGATACCAAAGTCCTTAAGGGAGGGGGTTATTACCCTTAGCCACAAAAAAGGTGATAAGAGAGACATTAGGAATTGGCGACCGATTACACTTCTGAATGTTGACTACAAGATTGTGGCAAGGTTGATGTCAGACCGAGTCAAACTTCTGGCTGGTGAGGTGATATGGGAGCAGCAGATCTGTGCGGTTCCTGGTCATCGGATTTCCGACAACTTACTGTTGCTGAGGGATGTCATGCATTACGCGCAATCTAACAACTTGCTGTGTCTGTTGGAATCCGTTGATCTTGAAAAAGCCTACAACAAAGTTTCTGTTCCAGATCCTGGAGGTCCTAGGGTTTCCGGACCAGATGTTGAAGGTTATCAGAGGGCTGTATAAGGACATCTCCAGTCAAGTCTTGGTCAACGGTACCCTAGGGGGGAGTATCCCTATGATGTGTGGGGTTAGGCAGGGTTGTCCTGTGTCGCCTCTGATGTTCATCTACGTGATGGAGCCTCTACTGAGTGCAGTGATGAAGGACAAGGCTTTTAAGGGAGTGTTTGTGCCTGGAAGTGGTGGAAGGAGCATGCAAGTGTTGGGATATATGGATGATGTGGTGCTGGTGGCTGGTGGGATGGCTGATGTGCGGCGTGGAAGGTTGCAGGTGAGCTTGTTTTGTAGTGTGTCTGGGATGAGTGTGAATTGGAGTAAGTGTCAGGTGTGTAGTGTTGGGCGTGAGATAGAGGTGAGTGAGGGTTTGTGTCAGAAGGTGGAAAGGATGCAGGTGTTAGGAGTGAGCTTTGATAGGGAGCTGAGAGGGAGAGGCAGTTTTCAAAAGGTAACTGAGCGTGTGGAGGGGAAGATTTGCTTTTGGAGAATGTGTGAATTGTCCTGCACTGGGAAGGTGCTGATTATTAAGTCAGTGATACTTCCGATCATGCTATACATTTCTGTCATTTTCCCACCTCCAGATGGGTGGGTAAGGAAGATGACGAGACTACTGTTTTTTTTTTTGGGGTGGGAGGATGGAGAAGCGTGCAAGGGAAAAAATAACCAAACCTCGTGGAAAAGGGGGGTATGGGTTCCCGAAAGTTGGAGAATGCCTGACACTGCACTACTGGTTAACTCTGATAAGGGTCCTGAAAAGTAAAGGAATTGGAGCAGAGATGATGCAATACCTTGGAGGAAGACTCTTTACGAGGTGGGGGCTCTGCAGACAGGCTTTGGACAAGCCGCAGGCATGGGTCGTACCACAGTACTTCTTGATACTGTCTAAAACCTGGGATAGTTGGAGGTTGGGTGGACTGGGTATGGAAATCGGACATAAGAACAAGCTTAAAGCTTGGATTGCCGAATACATTACCTAAGAGAAAAGGAGTGTGTGGAGGTGTGGAAAAGCATGAGCTCAAAAGGTGTGACTAACTAAAGAGACATTTCTTGGATGACCTTTATGAGATGTCTGACTATGCAGGTCTTCCATGTTTTTTGGAACTGTGCATTTGCAAAGGAAGTCATGAGAAAACTGAAGAGGTTCTTACAGGTGGTGGTAGGAGCGGAGTGTGCGAGGGAGGAGATGGTGGAATTGGGGTTCTCTAGGTTGGATAGGAGTGCAGCCAGGAGGGCTTGGTGCTGTTCAGTTATTTTTAACCACTTCCCGACCGCCGGACGTCTAAAGACGTCCTTGTCTTTGAGTGGTGATATCTGAATGATGCCGGCACCTACCAGCATCATTCAGGTATCATTTTTTTCCGCCGGTGATTCCCTGCACCATAAGAATGATCATAGCGGCAGTTCAGCCGCTTGATCGTTCTTATCGGCAGCGGGAAGGGATGCCCCCCCCCTCCCGCCGCCCTCCGGTGCTTCTCCCGGGCCGCTCGTGCCATCGGCGGCCCGGAGAACAGATCCGTCACCGGCGGTTGCTGTGCGTAGTGATGACTGATGACCAGATGGTCACCAGTCATCTCAATGTGCCTCGGAGGCCCGGGCGCGACGTATGACGTCACGTCCGGGTCACGGGATGTAAACAATGCCGTGTGAGGTCTTATTGACCCCATATCTCCCTATAAAGAGTACCTGTCACGCAAGATTCCTATTACAGGGGATGTTTACATTCCTTGTAATAGGAATAAAAGTGATCAAAAAAAAAATTTAAAGAGAAAGTGTAAAAAATAAAAAAAA
>BLSH010522051.1:460918-472221 GCA_018402905.1 Glandirana rugosa
GTCTGTTGTCGTGTGTATATGGGAGTCATGAATCACTGACAGAGGAGTGTGTAGTATGTTGGTGGTTTCGTTGTTTTTATGTGCGTCATGTTAAGATATTGTCATTCAATGTAAGTCTTTTGTGAGGTCGATAGGGAGGAGGTTATGGAAGGGTGAAGGTGAAGAGGGTAGGGGAAGTGTATTTTGTCTATTTGTTATACGTAGGACAGATATTTATCGAAGTGGTGGTGGAGTTGCCTGTATTTGGAAAAGGAGGGGTGGGTATTTAAGGCCCGTAGGGAATAATGAAGGAATTGGTGAAAGGTTGGTCCGGTTAAGACTGTAAAGAGAGGATGTACATTATAATATATATATAATGTTTGGGGGTTCTGAGTAATTTTCTAGAAAAAAAAACAATGATTATTACATGTAGGAGAGAAATGTCAGAATTGGCCTGGTTGGAAAGTGGTTAAGGAAGTAATAAGGGATGCCCGGAATTTATGGGTGGGGAGGAAAAGGTTTATGTCCGTTGAGGTGGTGGTGAAGCTATTTATAGACAGGATGCATATTGTTTATCTGTTTTATGTGAAGGGGATGGGAGAAGTGGAAGTGGGAAGGTATTGGAGGAGGGATAGCTGGAGTGTTTTCTGAATGTAACTTACTGTTATAGAATTGTACTGCGTGTATTTTTGTTGCTTTGGTGGTTGTATGATGTGTGAGGAGACAGTCACTAAGTACTGAGGGTATATGTGTGCTGTTGTCTGAATACTGAAACCAAAAAAAAAATAAGAAAAAAAAAATTTTGTGGAAGGAATGATAGGTTGCTAATGACAAATGGCAATCAGAGAAGAATGTGTAGACAGCACTCCAGCAGATAGGAAGTAGTAATCCAATTTATTTAAATCATGAATACATAGATGAAAATCCAAAACATTCAAAAATGTCCAAGAAACATGTCCAATGGCAAGTAGATAGAGAAACAGGAGCAAAAGATTAACGCGTTTCACGAAATGAAGATTCGCTCAATCATAATCTGGCAAAAGACTGGTCATGCTGATATAAATATATTACTCCTCCAGGTGAAATGAGGACCAGTTGATTGCATTGAGCTCACATTAGATCCCTACCACCTGTGAACACCAGCACAGGTGGAAAGGACATTTATACATTCAAAAGCGTAACACCATATATAAAACAAATGATGAATCTAAATAACAGCAGTATTTTTTCATGAATGACACAATGTCCCCAACACAGGAAAAAGGAAAAAAGAAAAAAGAAAAAACAGAAAAAGAGAAAAAAACTAACAAACCCCTTTGGTGGGTCTGTATCAATCTTTCTTTGAGCAGTGTATGTCTAAGCTGCCAATTTAAATAAATCTCTCAGAAGACTATAGAATACTTTATCGATAGAGAACCCACAAAAGTGAGGATTAACCACTTGCCGACCGCCGATCGGCATCTGACGGCGGCAAAGTGGCTCGTTCCCGCAAATCGCCGTCATGCGGCGGCGGCTGCGGGAACGAGTTTAGTGAGCGCACGCGCGCCGCCGGAGGCGCGCCCGCGCGCTCACTGTGTCCAGGGGGGGCCAGGGAGCGGGTGCGGCGGCTTCGATTGCCGCTGGCTACCCGCGATGCCCCCCCCGGAGCGAGTGAGCGGAGGTCCGTGTATGTAAACACGGACCTCCGCTCTGTGTGAGGGGCAAGGGCTGTGATCACAGCCTTCCTTTACGTGAAGGCTGTGACCACTTCCCTTCCCCAGCTAGGGCAGTCCCCATACAGTAAGAACACGCCCAGGGAACATAGTTAACCCTTAGCGTGCCCCCTGCAGGTTAACCCCTTCACTGCCAATGGCATTTACACAATCAGTGCATTTTTATAGCACTGATCGCTGTATAAATGCCAATGGTCCCAAAAAAGTGTCAAAATGGTCCGACATGTCCGCTGAAATATCGCAGTACCGCAAAAAATCGCAGATCGCCGCCATTTTTAGTAAAAAATAAAAAAAAATTAAAAACCCCAAAAATGAATTCTCATCATCCGTAAACGCGACCACTTTTGCGCAAACCAATCAATAAACGCCGATTGCGATTTTTTTTATCGCAAATATGGGGCAGAATATAAATCGGCCAAAAACGGTGAAAAAAAATGTTTTTTTATATTTTTTTTTTGGATTTGTATTTTAGGAAAAAGTAAGAAATTTGGGTTTTTTTGCAAAATTGTCGCTCTTCTTTTGTTTATAGCGGCGATCAGAAATGTTGCAGCGGTGATCAAATACCACCAAAAGAAAGCTCTATTTGTGGGGAAAAAAGGACACAAATTTCGTTTGTGTACAACGTCGCACGACCGCGCAATTGTCAGTTAAAGCGACGCAGCGCCGAATCGCAAAAAGGGCTCCGGTCCTAAAGCTGGAAATCCTTCCGGGGCTGAAGTGGTTAAAGAAACAAATATAAAACCAATAAAGGATAGAAAAATGCTCTGTAATCGTACCAAATTGGTATTAAGGCAAAAGACCAAGCTTGCATTATACACAAAAAGGGGGGCCCCAATCCTATATACCACATCAAAAATATATAAAATTGTAAGAAAGAGGAAAAGGGAGTGGGGCAAAATTGAAAGAGCAAATATCCTACATGGACCCACTAAGGCTGGATACAAATAATATACGACTATCCACATGACAATTGTCACTAATTTATTGATGCAAAGATAAAGTTGTACCTATTAGAAAATCTATCAAACATACACATGGAGCTCATATATATTATATATCCAGCATGGAAAATCCTCAGCCAATAAAACAGGAATTAATTAACTTTAAAATCCTGATTAGATCTCTAAAATGGAAATTTTAGACCACCCATTCACCTAAAAAGTGTAAAAATTTTGACATTTTTGTCCCATCTTTTATGTTAAAGTGTCTAGCAATGTACATCCATGTTCAATAGGGATGGTCCCCTGGTTTGAGTCATGTTTGAATCGAACATTGGGGGGTTGCCGAATCCTGAACATTATGGGGTGCTGGTGGGAAATTTGAATGGCCCATAATGCAGTGAAATTGTGGGGGAATGCCGCCCGCTGATTGGCCAAAGCATGCACATGACCTGCATGCTTTGGCCAATCACGGCATGCTCTCGTGTGAGAGCCATGATTGGCCAAAGGAAGGTTGCCTTTGGTCATTCATTGCTCAGTGGGTCTGAGTCCACACCCACACTATATAAGGCCACTGACACATCGGCCTAATATAGTGAAAACATTTGCGGAGATAGCAAAAGGTTAGGCAGTGGCATATATAATACACTGCATTCAGTGTATTTATTTATTTCAGGTACTAATATAGCACTGTCACTTTACATATATATTGTACATTCACATCAGTCCCTACCCTCAAGGAACTTACAATCTATGGTCCCTAACTCACATTCATACATATACTAGGGCCAATTTAAACAGGATCTAATTTACCAACCTGCATGTCTTTGAAGTGTGGGAGGAAACCAGAGTACTCGGAGGAATCCCGCGCAGACACAAGGAAAGCATACAAACTCCAGGCAGGTAGTGTTGTGGTTGGGATTTGAACCTGTGACCCGTTCGCTCCCAGGCAAAAGTGCTAACCACTACACCACTATCTAGACTATATACAGTGCGTGCATGCGTGCATGCATGCATGCTTGGATAAGGGTCTAGCATAGATTTTAAGAGGAACTCCATGCCAAAATTAATCCCCCGCAAAGTCCGTTCCAGGCCCTTCAGGTCTTGTATGGATTTTAAGGGGAACCCCATGCCAAATTTTGAGAAAAATGGCGTTGGGGTCCCCCACAATGCAAACCAGACCCCAAAGCACCCTCCCCATGTTGAGGGCATGTGGCCTGATAAGGTTTGGAGGGGTCACACTCACTCGTCCCCACCCCCCCTGCCATGCCAGGGCTGCATGCTCGGATAAGGGTCTGGTTTGGATTTTGGGGGGACCCCAACACCATTTTTTACAAATTTGGCATGGGGTTCCCCTTAAAATCCACACCAGACCCTTTACAAATGTCATTTTGCAGTGGCACTGTTCTAAACATCAGAGATCCATACTAAGGGGACCCCCCAAGCATACTTAATCACTTGCCACCCACTCGCCGCAGCGTGACGGCGACAAAGTGGTTCGTTATTGCAAACCGCCCTCACCTGATGGCAGCTGCGATAACTAGCATTGTGAGCAAGCGCTCCCTGTTCTACGGGGGTCAGGGAGCGGATAGGGCAGACTCGATCGCTGCCGGCTACCCATGATGGCCCCTCTGCAGTGAAAGAACGGAGGTCCGTGTATGTAAACATGGATCTCTGTTTGCACAGAGGGGGAAGGCCGGTGATCACAGGCTTCCTGTATATGGAAGCCGTGATCACTTCCCTCCCCCTGCCAGCCCAGCCCCCATACAGTTAAAACACACATAGGGAACACAGTTAGCCCTCTCCAGGTTAACCCCTTCACTGCCAATGGCATTTGTACAGTAATCAGTGCATTTTTATAGCACTGTCTGCCGCAATATTGCAGTACCACTAAAAATCACGTATCACCGCCTTTACTAGTAAAAAAATTAAAAAATACAACTCCAGAAATTAATTTGCATCATCCCTAAACGTGGCAACTTTTGCGCAAACCAATCAATAAACGCCGATTGTGAATTTTTTTAAACAAAAATATGAGGAAGAATATAAATCAGCCAAAAACAAGTAAATAAAATGATTTTTATTTTTTTTTTTTAATTGGATTTGTATTTTAGCAAAAAGGAAGAAAAACTAGTTATTTTGAAAAATTGTCGCTCTTTTTTTATTTATAGCGGCGATCAGAAATGACGCAGAGGAGATTAAATATCACCAAAAGAAAGCTCTATTTGTGAGTAATAAGGGACACAAATTTTGTTAGGGTACAACGTCGCACGACCATGCAATTGTCAGTTAAAGCGACACAGTGCCGAATCGCAAAAAGTGCTCAGGTCCTAAAGCGTGAATTCCTTCCGGGGCTGAGGTGGTTAAAGGAATATTTGGGGTTTTTTTCACTTTAACCATTATTAAAACCACTGCTCCTGAAAAAAAAACATTTAGAAACTTTTTTTTTCTATTCAGACATGTCCCCTAGGGCTAAGGCTGTTAAAATTAGAGAGAGGGGGTGGTAATTTTTTTTTATGGCAATGAACTTGCATACAAGTATTAAATGGAGGAATTCTGAAACCACAAGTTCAAACCCAGCTGACATCAAGTGCTTAGAACATGTGATCTGAGAGGCATCTTCACAGGCAAATAGAGGTCGCATGTGAATAAATTTACTCCCATTTGTGAGAGTTGAAGTTGTAATTGCCTTTAATTGGGAGTTATTTTAAGGCACTGCTGGAGTAGATTTGGGAGGTATAGTAAATAAGGGCCTATATCTACCTGAATAGATAGAAAGTTATAGGTAGGAGTATATTACTGCTGATAGGTCTCAAAGATAGATTGCAACTGGTAGTACTAGAACATATATGTCAAAAATAAGGCCCGGGGGCTGAATCTGGCCCAACAGGCCATTTCATGTGGCTCTCACACTGAAGAGGAGGGGTGGAAGTGAGCTGTAGACAGCCTATGAAAGAGCTGAACATTGTACACTGTGCATAGCACATCCCTAAACCCTGCACTCTGTATGTAGCACACTCCTCAGCAGTCTGGACACAGTGAACCCCTGAACTCTGCACTCTGTACATAGGGCACCCTTGAAAATTCACTTTGTACAAAGCGCCCCACCTGAACCCAGAATTTAGAGGTAGTGCACCTCTGAACTCTGCGCTATGAACTTAACATACCCCTGAAACTGCACTCTTTAAATAGCGTATAGTGCAATTCAGCAGAAGGGAGCATGGTTGAGCTCCTGCACCTATTCTCTGAGAAAAAAAACTCTGGATGAATTTATATAGTTGTACAGATACAACCCTTTGAGGACAATCAAAATACTGATGTGGCCCACAATGAAATTGAGTATGACACCCCTGTACTAGAATATGTTTATAACATGTAAAGTTCAAATACCATCTATTACCAATGCCTAGGTGGTGCCCAGGTATAGGATACAGTAACAGGTTGTATGGATCCCTGCTGGGTGGAACAATGGAGTTTCTGGGACCAGAGTGTTCCTACTAAGGTAAATATAGGGAAAGGGGCACAAATTCAAAAGTGGTTTCATAAATATCCAACCAGCAGCAGGAAGGCAAACATAACTGCTCCGTTGATCCCATAAAGTTATTAAAAAGAAAAACTGAAAGAATGATATATACCAGGAGCCCAACCAACTTGTGGAAGTGCGAAAGCTAACTGAAACAGAGAATGTATAGCCAGATCAGGCTTCATGGGTAGCAGGAGTTGCTCTTGGTGCATTTTGCTTCTTCAGTCAGGATCTGGATTACCTGGCCATTTGAGGTTCAAGGTGGAAGCACCTGAGAAGCCTCATCATCATAGTTAAAATCTTACCAATTGGGTACACTCACTGTCAGCTTTTTCAAGAAAAGCAAACAGCTCTGGTAACATATCAGGAGAATGAAGGAAGAATGTGCCACTATGAAATGGGTGGCCCCACCTGTAAGTAGCTTCTGCCTCTTTGATGGTGTCCAGCAGGGGTTATAGCAAGCCAAATATGTGGTATATCAGCCTGGATAGGTCTGGAAGAATTTTGATTGTTGCCCCATTAAAGTCCATAGGACCCTTGGACCATGCCTACCGCATAATTTCTTTCGTCGCTGCATAAAAATATACACAGCATAGTACGTGTCTTCATGTTTTGGCTTTGCAGATATAGTGCCTCTGTGTACATGGTCAAGTTCAAATTCTGTGGTAGAATGTTTGCCCAACATTTGGTTAAATAAAGCTATCACAGTCGCTCTAAGATCACTACCCACCATTGCCTCGGGAATGCCACTCAGGTGGATATTGTTGTGGCGGTTTCGGTTCTTGTTGTCATCAATCCACATTTGCATATCAATTAAGTTTCTTTTTATTACTGAAAAAAAGCGGATTCCAGAGATGTGACCCTGGCTTATAAATCCCACTGTAGTGGTCTCCACTGTAGTGACTCACTCATCCACGTTATCTATGTAATGTTTCAGTTCTTGTATTTCTCTGGTCAGGGCACACACAATAGAAGCTGCCATTTCAGGATGTCCTGCTTGGCCAGCAGATGTGTGAGCTGGGAGTGCAGGTCTACCTCAGGATGGATCTCTTACAGCTGTTAATGAGCTGTTCTGCTGGTGAGTCTTCTCTTGGCAGGATCTATGTTAGTATCTTTTAAAGGTACTTCTCTTTTAAAGGATTGATAAACTGTGATATTTTACATTTTTGGTTTTGGGCTTAATACTGCTTTAAGGTGAAAGTACTGTAAACCCTAACAAAAAACATGTTTTATTTTCTCCGTTTTGATCTATTAATATTTGCCATTAACCACTTGCTTACTGGGCACTTAAACCCCCCTCCTGACCAGGCCAATTTTCAGCTTTCAGCGTTGTCACTCTCTGAATGACAATTGCGCAATCGTGCGACGCTGTACCCAAATTACATTTTTATCATTTTTTTCACACAGATCTAGATTTCTTTTGGTGGTATTTGATCACCTCTTTATTTTTTGCGCTATAAACAAAACAAAGCGACAATTTTGAAAAACGATTTTTTTTACTTATTGCTACAATACATATCCAAAAAAAAACAAATATATTTATCAGTTTAGGCCGATATATACTCTTCTACATATTTTTGGTAAAAAAAAATCACAATAGTCGCATATTGATTGGGTTGCGCAAAAGTTATAGGGTCTACAAACTATCAGAATCGATTTATGGCATTTTTATTATTTTTTTTTCTTTACTGGTAATGGCAGCGATCTGTGATTTTTATTGGGACTGCGATATTGCGGCGGACAGATCAGACACTTTTGACACTTTTTTGGGACCACTGACATTTATACAGCGATCAGAGCTAAAAATAGCCACTGATTACTGTATAAATGTCACCGGCAGGGAAGGGGTTAACCTGCAGGGGGCGATCAAAGGATTTAGTGCGTTCCCTCATTGTGTTCTAACTGTGTGGGGGCTGGGCTAGCAGGGGGGGCTGGGCTAGCAGGGACATAACAGATCGAACTGATCCCGATGACAGAGATAAGTAGTAGTAGGGGACAGAATGGGGAACCACCGTGTTTACATTCTGCCTCTCTATTAGGTGATCGTGGGTCGCCGGCAGACATCGAGTCCGCCCGATCCACGCGTACGCTCACGCAGCGTGCGGTGGGCATGAGAGCGCGCCGGCAGCGGCTGTAAGGGCCCGTGGGGAGCGCGCAAAGGGGCAGACATCAAGTGACGGCACCCCGACAAAGTAGATCCACAATGTAGCCGTCAATCAGCTATATCGCGGATCTGAAGTGGTTAAAAGTATTTTATAGCTTTTTGGTAAATGCATACATGTAGATCCTGCAAGAAATTCAGTGCTGTCCTGTGTGCTTAACACACTTTCAGTCCTAGAGTTATAACGCTGCTTCTCCCTGAAGATTACAGTACAGTGATGAGCATTGTCACCCTGGGGCAGGAAGTGTCATACTGGCAGGATTTCCAGGGGAAAATATAAAAAATATCATGAAATAAAGAAAAGGAATGGAGCCACAACATCTGTGGGGTTGGGTTTAGATACACTTTAATGTCGCAGTTTTGATAGTACACTTATTTTGAAAACGAATACCTTATCAGATTTCTCGTCTCTGAGAATGAATTTCAGTTTGAATTTGTCCATTTAAATTTAACTTAGTTCAGCTCACTCTGACCATGTAAATTATTGATGCTACGTACCATCTGCTCTAGTTTGTTGTCCAAATTGTGTGAAACAAATTCTACAATGCTATTCTTGTGGTGTGACTCTTGCCAATGCATTAAATAATTCTGGTCTCAAGGTGGAGGTCTGTCCCCAAATAACAAAAATATGAACAGATTCTCAATTATTCTCAAGTTAGGAATGTATTTGTATTTGTTCTCCCATCGTAATACCATGCCAAATTGAATGTTCTGCTATAACTCGGACCCACATTGTGACAGAAAACTAGATTATCAAAACAGTATGATGATTGTAGTAATTAATTTATCAAAAATTACTTAAGTTTTACACCAGCTAAATTTTTCAGAAAACTGCTAAATGGCTAAGATGATTTTCATAAGTGCTAAAATGGCAATAGCTGGCATTTGTCATATGTAGATAGACCTGTGAACTAGAAGAAAATATTCACAAAGTTGTTAAATGACTCAGAGGTTTTTAGAAATGCCAAACTGGCAATAGTAAGTATTTGTCATGACTAGATAAACCAATGAACTAGAAAAATGTAATACATGCTGCTAAAGAAATTTTTCAGAAAACTGCTAAATGTCCAAGATGATTATTTAATAAATGCTAAGCTGGCAATAGCTAGTATTTGTAATGACTATAAGCAATAGGATTTTAATACAGGCTGCAAAAGAACTTGGTGATCATGAAGAGAAAATCATCAAATCTGTAATTTATGTTTGATTTTTTGCTGGAATACTATTATAACTTCCACAAACGTGTTATTCCATTGTTATTTATTTTAAATGAGAGCTCTGGATAAGAGACAAAGGGGTTAATTTGCTAGAAATATAGAGTGCAAAATCTGGTGCAGATGTGCATGGTAGCCAGCTTCTTACTTCAGTTTGTTCAATTAAGCTTTGACAAAAAAACATGGAAGCTGATTGGTTTCCATGCAGAGCTGCACCTAATTTTGCACTCTCCAGTTTTACTAAATCAACCCCATAGAGTTTAACCACTTACCGACAGTCCGCCGTCATTGTACGTCTGTACTTTGACGTGGAATATCGCTGTTATGGTAGCAGAAAATACCACAACCCCGGTATTTTCTGAAACGGCGGGTGGTCGGCTTTCAGGTAAAAGTGGTCTCTGTGGCGCATTCACCACGGGATCACTTTTCTCAGGGGCAGGAGAGGGCCCCCTCCTGCTACTTTCCGGTCGTCTCTGCTGCTTACCGAATCCGTTGGTAGCAGCGGAGACAATCCAGTCCACTCTCCTCACTGGCCTGGGTGACGACTGAGGGTAAGATGGCCCCCACTTGGCTCCATGGCATTGAAGGGCGGAAACAAAATCAAATGACCACCCAGTGCTCTTAACCACTTCAGCCCCGGAAGGATTTCCCCCTTTAGGACTAGAGCACTTTTTGCGATTCGGCAAATGACAATTGCGTGGTCATGCGACGTTGTACCCAAACAAAATTGACGTCCTTTTTTTCCCACAAATCAAGCTTTCTTTTGGTGGTATTTGATCACCTCTGCGGTTACTTTTTGCTAAAATACATATAAAAAAAAAATTATTCATCAGTTTTGGCCAATATATATTCTTACTCATATTTTTGGTGAAAAAAAAATCGCAATCGGCGTATATATTGATTGGTTTGCGCAAAAGTTGCTGCATTTACGAACTATGAGAATTCATTTATGAGGTTTTTTTTTTGTTTTTTTTTTATTAGTAATGGTCGGTGATCTGTGACTTTTAGCGGGACTGCGACATTGCGGCAGACATGTCGGACAATTTTGACACTTTTTTGGGACCATTGGCATTTATACAGTGATCAGTGCTATGAAAATGCACTGATTACTGTGTAAATGTCACTGGCAGGGAAGGGGTTAACACTAGGGGCGCTCTAGGGGTTAACTGTGTTCCCTGGATAGTGTTTCTTTTTTTTTCCAAGAAAAAAGTTTATTTAGGGAAAAAGAAAGGGTACATTACAATGATAAAGTAATATAATATCAGAAATGTATACAATTTTTGATACATGTAAAGTCGGTTCAATTTAAACATCTTGAGTATCCATCAGAGATAGCGGGGTATTGTAGTACTATATTGAGGATGTAGTCTTAACATATGCGTGAAAGGGGAGTGAATGGTTTTGGTCAGCTGGGGTGTGTATATCGTTTAGTTACATGTTATGAGTTGAGTTTTTATCCCCCTAGCTCTTTTAGACTTCTGTAAAGTGAGTTTCATTTGTTTTTATAGGTATTCTTCATGGTCAAAGATCTTACACCCACCCTGATTACCTGTTGCTTGCGTATCTTGGGGGATGTTACCCCTAAAGGTGTAATATGGGGTTCAAGATGTTGTTGTTTATAGTGGCCCTGATCTGGGCTGAAGCCCTGGACCGGGGGGGATCTGTGATATTTGTTAATAGGATTGGATTTAGGGGGGGAAGGTGGGTTCAGGGTGAGGGGGGGTAGGGTAAGGGGTCTGTCAAATGGAGCAAAAGGAATGAAATGTAGAGTAGAGA
>BLSH010522051.1:475882-488050 GCA_018402905.1 Glandirana rugosa
ATGATGGTCCCGTCTCTTCCGGTAGGCTACCAGGTTTTTATTTAAGATATGTGTTCTATTGTTTAACTCGAGCGAGGACCGCTTCTTTGAGAGGGGGTCCTGTTCTGTAGAGGACTACGGATTTCAATCCCATCTGCCCTTAGGGGGGTGGAGGTTGGGATTGTTTCAAAATCCTCGGAAGGTTTTTATAATGCTCCTTGATATGTCGGGCCCCTGATTGCTTTTGTGTCCTTTTTATTTGTTCAAAGAACTCGTACAAGGGAATGGAGAGGAAAGTCTAGTTGTATATTTTAATTACCTATTTCGTTCTTGTCCTGGGGGAGAGTTTCTTCGCCAGGAGCGAGCTCAATTTGTTATCTTGTGTATAGAATTTATTTTTGGACCATCGGATGGCCTTCTCTGCCCTGGTAGTAAGTGCAAGGTTTAGCCCTAGCTTGGCCTTCTCTAGTTTGTCTAAGAGAAGAGGAGATGGGTTTGCCTTATGCTCTGCTTTGAGTGCTACAAAGGAATCCTCAAGTCTTTGCAATACCATACCTCTTTCCCTTTTGAGCCGGGCTGCTAACTGGATTAGTTTGCCCCTGATAAAGGATTTATGGGCGGCCCAGATTGATTCCGCTGAAGTTTCGTTTGTCTCATTAATGGAGAAGAATTCTTGGAGATTTTTATCAATTTCGACATTTATTACTGGGTCCGATAAAAGGGACTCATTGAGTCTCCAATGCGGTCCAGGGAAGAATTTAGATCTGAGAAGTATGGACATTACCACTACCGAGTGGTCTGAAAGAACTGTGTCAAGTATACTGGAATCTAAGATTGAAGAGAGAGTGTAGCTGGGGGTTAATAAGTGGTCTATCCTCGAGAATGAATTGTGGGGGCTAGAGAAATGGGTATAATCTCTCTTGGTCGGATGTTTATCCCTCCAGACATCCACTAGATTGTGTGTGTGCAAAAGTTTGGCTATCCTAAGGCTTTCTTTAGAAGGGCGCATTAGTTGGCTACCTAGGGGCCTAGATTTGTCCAAAGATTGGTCAAATGCCGAATTTGAATCTTCTCCAAAAATGATAGAGCCCTCTAAAAAGGGAGAGAGGGCTTCCAGCATCTTCCGAAAAAATTTAAATTGACCCTTGTTTGGAGCGTAGTACGATATAAGGGAGATGATTCGTTCATCTATGGTGCCTTTTATCGGGATGTATCTGCCCTCCGGATCCTTTACTTCTGATAGACATGTGAAGTTACAATTTTTGGAGAACCAAATAGCCACACCTTTGGTTTTGGTCTCAGCACTAGCTAGAAAGAATTTAGGGAAGTGGGAATGTATAAAGTTCGGTTTGTAACAAGCAGGAAAGTGAGTTTCCTGCAGCATTATTATATCCAGTTTCAATGATTTGTAGTGGTCTCCTAATTTTCTACGTTTAATAGGGGAGTTTAGTCCCTGTACATTATGGGTGGCTACCCTTAGAGGGCCTCTTGGGTGATCAGCCATCGTTACAGGGGTATCTATAGCTCGTGTTAATGAAGTCACTCACCCAAACCAAGATGTATGCAGGAAGCCAGTAGCATCGAGTAAATTCGGAGCCAGTATTTGGAGCAGCAGCCACTCTGAAAAAGAAAAGGGAGAAACAAAGAAGGGAGGAGAAGAAGCCGAAGCTAAGTATGAGGAGACAAACGCAGATAATATACCAAAATTGCTTAGGAAAGGGCCCTAAAAAGGGCCAGTTTCTCCTACTAAGGGTTATGTAACCAAGAGGGGAGAAAACATAGAGCCCCTTGGGTACCCCTTGAGAGTAAACTAAGGGTCTGGCTGTATTGGCCAGACAGCCCATACCCGCTCTGCCTGGAAAGGTCAGAAGGGGAGGAGCGGAGGCGCAAGTGGGCCTTCACCCGCCCAGGAGCCCAGAAAAATATATAAAAGGTTGTAACGGTCAAAACTTGATTGTGATAACAGAGGAAATTTTCCCCACCACCCTCATCTCCCCATCCCTCTCCCTCCAATCAAAAGGGAGAGCAACATGTGGAGAAGAGTCTGCACCAAGTCTTCAAGTCTTGATCTGTATTATCAAGTCAGACAAATGTGAATGAGACAACTCTTAGTAAGTAAGTTTTGTTCAAAAAGGTGCATCTGGTCATGAGTTCATTCAGAGTTGCTTGCACTAACAAAACAAAGGAACAGCGTGAAGATTGATTTCTGGGCCGTGGGGATAACCAACAGCTGAGGGGGAACAGATGGACAATGAAGAAGATCAAGGACCCGGGGAGCAGGAAAGGATCAAAATGGAAGTCACTCAACAGAGCCATAAAATGGCCAAAAAGAAGAAGCCTCAAGGTGATCATTGGAAGAGATAAATCAAGGGGGGGCATCGTCTTTAGCTCTTTTAGGCTTGGCTTTTTTTCCATAGGGGGGTACGGGGACTGGTTGGAGATTGTCTCTTGGAGGAGCTGGAGTTGTTAGTGATATCCATATCCGATTCTTGAGAGATCAGATGGAGATGAAGAAAGAGTTTGTCTCCCTCTTGGAGAGAAGAGAAGGCATATTCCCTCCCTTTCAAAGAAAATTTGACTGCGAATGGGAAGGCCCATTTGTATTTGATATCTTTCTCCGTCAGCACTGATAGGAGAGGTTTAAGAGCTCTCCGTTTTTGGATGGTAGATAGGGCAAGATCAGCAAAGATTTGGACCTGGTGCCCTTTGCACAGGATTTTATCGGAGTTTCTGGATTGTTTCATGACTCCTTCTTTTATAGCATAGAAGTGGGGCTTTACAATTATATCTCTCGGGATACCGTCTTTCCGTATAGTGGGCCCTATCCAGCTCTAAGCGGTGCTTAGGGGTATCTGGAAGTAAGTTGGAAATCAGATTATGTATTGCGTCGGGGATATCTCTGACCTCTTCCGGGAGACCTCTCACCCGAAAGTTGTATCTTCTAGATCTGTTTTCTAGGTCATCAATTCTCGACAGGGCCGTATCCAGTTGGTCTTGTAAGGAGTATATAAGGTCCGAATTCTGATTGGAGATAGCTGCGGTTGATTCTAGCTTGTTCTCAATAGCTTCAATCCGGTTACCGAACATTTGAAAATCCGACCTAATCTCTCCCGTTATGGTTGCAATCGTGTTTGCCAGACCCCTTTCTAGAAGAGCTGAGAAATTATGGTAGAGGTCTTCCACTTGTAAGGGCAGGTCATTGTTTAGGAGGTTCGGAGAAGCTGGAACTGGGCTATTTGGGTCCAGCTGGGGGGATGAGAGTTCCCCCTGGAATCGGCCCAGCAGTGACTCAGTGGAGGAGGGGGAGAGGACGTGAGGTTGAGGTTGACTTCCCTTCATCACCGGTGTGTAGTTCAAGAGAGCCGGGGAAAGCACTGGTCTTGTATCCAGACGCCCCGAAATTCCTGGGTTCTCTAAGTGGAGGCCATTCTTGCCTTGGGTTTCCTGACCTACCTCTGCCATGGCTGTGGCCTTGACTGCTCCAGAGGATCCCTGTGATGTCACAGCGGCAAACAGCTGGCTGAGGTCCTTTTTGGCCATTGGTCCGGCCATAGGGAAGTATAGTGCCTTGTCTGGGATAAAGGACACCCTTCAGTGGAAAGGGCACTTAATTAGGTGAGGAAATCAGGTCAAAGTTGTTGCAGAAGTGGCCCCGGGTCTGGGAGGTTAGGAGAGTGTAATGTATAGCTTGGAAAGACTGTAAAATCACTCAATATATGAGCTTCAAGCTAGAGGGTGTTACAGAGGGGACTGGTGAGGACCCTAGACCCCCTAGGGCGAATTAGAGGAATCCTCTGTCTATTGCCTGATGAGATTTAGGCCGAAGGCCCGAGTGGCGACCATCTTGGTACACCCGATCATCAGTCTTGATACATAAAGAGGGTATAGATCATGTAAAAGGGGCTCTTACTGGTCGCCCGAGCTTCCGGATTGTCAGAGGGGTCCACTCCGACTCGCTGTCCACCTCTGAAGGCCTTCGGAGAGCCGGGACAGCTTATAGCACTGTAAAGGCCGCCGCCGCGGCCATCTTGGGACGCCCCGCGCCCGCTGCTCTGTAGAAAAACTGCTCCTGTGGATCACTTTGCGGTGTTGCTGGTGATCCCCCGGCCCGCTGGATTATGGGGGCACAGGATCGCCCGGGGGGCTCGTTCAGATCGCCGTCCGATCGCGCTGCTGGCCCTCTGGGCGGGTGAGGGTGCGGAGCTCCGATCTAGGCAGCCATATCGGAGCTCCCGCGCATGCGCTACTCAGCTTTTTCTGTTTTTAAGGCTTGCGCTAGAAGGTGGCCACTTTTATTGCCGAACTCATAAAATAATTTGCGTGTGAGGGCATTTCTCTTTTTTAGTTTGCAGTCTAGTTCTTCTTGTAGTAGGTGGCGAGCGTTTAGTAGCTCCTGGTATGATTGTTGGGCTAATGTGCGCTTGTGTGCTGTTTCCAGGTTCTTAATATTCTCAATCAGTTTCTGTATGTAGTTTTGTTTCTCTTTCCGCATTCTAGAGGTTATGGCAATTAACTCACCCCTGAGGACGCACTTGTGCGCTTCCCATTGGGTAATGTGTGTGGTATCTGGGATATCGTTTTCTCGGAAGAAATTTCTTATGTGTTTACGAATTTCTTCAGATCTGTAGTCGTCCAGCAAAATTGATGCATCTAGTCGCCATATCTTGGAATGGGTGTTGTGGTCTGGGAGCGAGACGGTCACTGTAATGGGATGGTGGTCCGAAAGGGTCATTGGTTCGATTGTGGCTGAAACCAGAGAGGTCAAGTCCTGTTGGGTAATAAAGAAATAGTCCAGTCTAGAGTATCTCTTATGAGGAGGTGAGAAATAAGTGAAGTCCTTGTCTGATGGGTAGAGGGTACGCCATGTGTCATGTAATAGGAGGTCTTGGAGGCTTAATTTTATTTGTTTTAGGGCTCAGTATGTTAGGTACGAAGACCCTGAGGATGTGTCTATTAACGGGTCCATGGGGACATTGAAGTCGCCTCCTACCAACAGCATGCCCTTTTGGAAGTGGGAAAGGGCGCGAAGGGTGTTCCTAAAGAAGGGGACTTGTGAGGAATTAGGTGCATAGATATTTGCTATGGTGATGGGGGTGTTGTGTATGGTACCTTTGGTAAAGGTAAATCTTCCTAGTTCTTCTAATTTAATGTCCTTGATTAGAATTGGAACGTGTTTCGCTATAAGTATGGAGGTGCCTTTGGATTTTGACGATTTGTTAGTGGAATGGAATGCCTTAGGGAAGAACCGGTTTGTCATTTTAGGAACATTGTCTGCCTTAAAATGGGTCTCTTGGACGAGCACTATATCTGCTCTCAGAGCTCGCATGTGGGATAGTAATTGGGTAAGTTTTTCTGGGGTGTTGAGACCCTTCGCATTTATGGAAACCAATTTATTTGGGAGTGTTCCCCTCTTATTGATCTTTGGCGGCATTGATTGACTGACGGTTCCCCACCTGGGGTGCTAAGTAATTTACTGTTGGTTGTGTAGTGTGGGGGTGATCCCCTGTTGTTTAGCACACCAGGGACCAAGCCGGGGGTGGCGGGGCTGGGAGCTGGAGAGACGAGGAAAGAAAGAAGAGGAAGTATAGAGTTGGGGATAGAGAGTACGAGGGGGGTGGGGTGGGGGTATAGGAATGCCCTGTAGAGGTAAGGGAGAGGTAGAGAATTTAGGGGGGTGATGAATTAGATCCGGAGATGGGGTTACCTGTTACCCGACTCACAGGACGGGGGGTGTTGGATCTCGTTCAGTGGGAGCTTCCTGAGTCCGCTGTTGTGGGGAGTGGTAGGTTTGGGACCAAGCTGAGGGACTGCTCCTATGTCTCTAGAGATCAAGGTGATGTCGTGGGAGCGATCTAATAAAGGGTTGAGCGGGGAGGTGCTTTTTAATGACTTCGCACCTATGTGTCAATGATCCTGTTGATGGAACATGAGCCCTCCTTGATCCTAGTTAAGGTTCAGGGAATGTTGCCCTTACTGGCGGTAATAATACATGAGATCCTGTCCCTTAGCGTGTGTGCTATAAAAGTTACGAGCTGACAGATTGTTTCCCTTTAAGTTTTACTCATGTCTTACTTGGGGTGTGTATCTTTGAGGTATTGTACATTTCCTTTGTCTTTCGTAACACTCTGTGTTACCTCTTCTGCCTACTTTTAGATCAAAATCCCGTGTCGGGTGTTAGGTGTTAGCGTCCCCCTCGCTGCAGTCATCCCCCCAGTGCTCCTCAGGGATATTTTGTTGGCGTTGTTTTGCCAGTGGGATATGTTGGGAGGTCGGAGATCCCTTTGAGGATTGGATGATGTGGTGGATGAGGTTAGAATTGGGAGGCAATTAAACGTCAGGTAAAATGTTAAATAGGCATTCTATTGAATAGGCATGTCACCTGAGGGAGAGCCTGCGGCGAGGAGAACAACCCACCCCGAGGACGCTCTGATGGGCCGTAAGCCGTTGCCTGAACGCCCTACTGTGTCCAATCATTGTGGCTTGTTGCATTTTTTTTTGTGTGGGTTGCTCGGCAACAGATTACAGATTAGAGGTCCCGTAGATGCACACAGATAGGGGAGATTCTAAACTTCGTATAACCAAATGTAAACGCGAAACATCATAAGTAAAGCATTATAACGTTATAACGAACACATAGAAAAGCTGGGAGACAGCAACAAAAAACAAGAGAACTTATCGTCTGCAGTGCCGATCAGTTTGACTCTGCTCCCTGTCCCAGATTCTCTTTCTGAGATAGACTGATGGTGCGTTGTCCCAGGTTACATGTTGTCTCATAAGATCCTCCATGTTTCTTTCAGAAGTGTGGGGTGACATCTACTATGTTCTCGTTGTGGTGTGGAGGAAGGATCCTCTGTAGTTGTGCTTTCAGTTGATCTGTAGTGTGCGTTCTTCTTGGTCCGTAGAAAAGTTTTGTGTGTCGGTGTGACCCGTCGAGACTCTGGACACCGTATTGGGTTAGGGGTATGGGGGGGTTCATGTCTGTGGTGTTCTGTCTATATTTAAGTTTGGGTGACAGCATATAGTTTGTTCCTGTTCCTGCTTGTCTGTGTGTGGGGCAGTTTTCTGCCCTGGATAGTGTTTCTAACTGTGTGGGGGCTGGGCTGGCTGGGAGAGGAGAGTGATCGCGGCTCCCATATACAGGGAGCATGCAATCACATTCCTTCACCCCTGACAGAATGGAGATCCACTTGTTTACATTAGCGGTCCCCATTCTGTCACTGCCGGGAGCGATAGGGGGCGAGTCTGCCCTACCCGTTCCCTGGCTTTATAAGCACACAGTGAGCGCCCCTCTGGCGGCACGCACACACTCACGATCTTGCAGCCGCTGCCAGGTGGCAGCGGTTTGCAATATCGAGCCATGTTGCCACCGCCAAGCCCCAATTTTTTTTTCAAGTGTCATTTTTTATTTTTTTTTATTTTTATTTTTTTTAATGCATTTTACTGTAAATATGAGATTTGAGGTCTTTTTGTCCCCAGATCTCATATTTAAGAGGTCCTGTCATGCTTTTTTTCTATTACAAGGAATGTTTTCCAAATTTTTTAAAGGACAGTGTAAAAATAAAAAAATAACAAGTAAAATAAATAAGAAAAAAAAAATTAAAGCGTCCCGTCCCACCGAGCTTGAGCACAGAAGCCAACACATGTGTAAGTCCCGCCCGCATATGAAAATGGTGTTCAAACCACACATGTGAGGTAACGCAGGTATCGTTAGAGCGAGAGCAATAATTCTAGCACTAAGAATATTAGAAACTTCAGTGCCAATGGATAAAAATACCAATTATAAAACAGCTGCAGTGTTAAAACTTGCTATTATGGCAAACACAATTGAATGATAAAAGGTTACACCGTGCTAGTTGAATAACATAAATAAATGCACAGTTTAGGGTGGTAGCATTATGATAAACAACAGTCCATATACAGAGTCCCACAGTGCAGGTGGATAGAGTGTTCGGTGCTTATGTGCTAAGCATACACAGTGCCGTAGACCTGCTCAGTCTGGGTGCCCCACATAGATGTACACTCACCCCTATTAGATGACCCACTATCTCTAGTGTAGTCAAACGTGTTTGCGGGGTAACCCCTGCTGGTCTTTGTAGTTCACCGGCTCTTGAATTATTGTCTCCTCATCTTCCTGTGTAAAGAAACAAGCTGTCTGGTCCCCATGAACGATCTTTAGCAGAAACTGCAGTGGAATGCTAAAATCACATGTACACACTCACAGCCTGGGTCTTCTGATGACATCATCACTAAGACAAATCTGTGGCCCTGATGATGTCATCAGAAGACACAGGCTGTGAGTGTGTACATGTGATTTTAGAATTCCACTGCACTTTCTGCTAAAGATCGTTCATGGGGACCAGACAGCTTGTTTCTTTACACAGGAAGATGAGGAGACAATAATTCAAGAGCCGGTGAACTACAGAGACCAGCGGGGCTCACCCCACAAATGTGTTTGACTACACTAGAGATAGTGGGTCATCTAATAGGGGTGAGTGTACATCTATGTGGGGCACCCAGTCTGAGCACGTCTACGGCACTGTGTATGCTTAGCACATAAGCACCGAACACTTTATCCACCTGCACTGTGGGACTCTGTTTATGGACTTTTGTTTATCATAATGCTATTAGCATCCAACAAAAAAACAAACGTTCTGTCATCCAAAAATCTAAGCGGGTGTACGAGGCTTAAGTCTTGTGAAGTTTATGTCTATTGATTGCTATTTACCTTCCCCTGCTTGAGGTTAGATTCATTCTTTGTCATTGTTATAGGTAGGTCATTGCATGGCTCACTATACATGTTACATGACAATACAATCAACGTTTGATATACCAAAATTATGCAATATGAAGATTTAGCTAAACTATTTAATCAATGTATATCCAATCATGCATGCCCTTGCACTACATAATTATTGGTAGAACTAAAGGAGATTGTTAAATTGGATTGTAATGTGTATGGAGTTCAACTTTGGCTTTACAGTTCCATTCTGTTTCCTTTTATTTCTCCCTGCTCCACACATATTGCACATCATCAGTTTGCATGGCAGTTAAACAACTTACTGGATGGATGATGTTGGATTTTGCTTTCTAAAGTGTTGAAGGTTGCGAGCTACTTTTTAAAAATAGATTACATTTGATGTTGACACCTGTACTTTAGCAATGTCTATCTGCTAGGATAATTGTTGTCATACCAGGCAATGGCACAGCAAAAATCACCATTCCTGCTCAATACTGTTGTGATGTTAGGGGAGTTGTTAGCTCTCCATTTACCATGCTATAATCTGCTTTCAGATGCACCAAAACCACACCAACATGAGCTATGAACTCCAAAGGCATGAAGATTCTTGAGAATAAAAAAGAACACTGGGGCCAAAGAAAAAAAACTTTAAGTGATATTAACCACTTCAGCCCCGGAAGGATTTGCCCCCTTCCTCACCAGAGCACTTTTTGCGATTCAGCACTGCATCACTTTTATAACTGACAATTGCGTGGTTGTGCGATGTTGTACCCAAACAAAATGTATGTCCTTTTTTCCCCACAAGCTTTCTTTTGGTGGTATTTGATCACCTCTGCGGTATTTATTTTTTGTGCTATAAACAAAAAAACAGCAATAATTTGGAAAAAAAACTATATTTTTTACTTTTGCTATAATAAATATCTTCCTCAGTTTAGGCCGATATATATCCTTCTACATATTTTTGGTAAATAAAATCGCAATAGGGGTATATTGATTGGGTTGTGCAAAAGTTATTACGTCTACAAACTATGGGAATAGATTTATGGCATTTTTATTCATTTAATTTTTTTTTAATGGTAATTGCGGCAATCTGCAATTTTTATATTGCGGAGGGCAGATCGGACACTTTTGACACTTTTTTCGGACCAATGACATTTATACAGCGATCAGAGCTAAAAATAGCCACTGATCACTGTATAAATGTCACTGGCAGGGAAGCGGTTAAACTGCAGGGGGCGATGAAGGGGTTAAGTGTGTTCTAACTGTGTGGGGGCTGGGCTGGCAGGGACATGACAGATCTAACTGATTCCAATCACAAGGACACTCCCACCCACAACTGCGGCTGCGTGAGCAGCCATACAGCTATGCCGATTAATGCAGCAGTGCCAACCTCTCATCGTATATTGATGGTGGCCGGTCGGCAACTGGTTAAAGTGGTATTAAACTAAAAACCAAAAATGTAAAAAAAGCAGCTTACCAATCCTTAGATGCGGTGGCTGCATACATTTTGTTTTTTAGGCTTTTTCCACTTGTTTTCACCTCGTAATTTGACCAGTAACAGGCCTCCTGCTTTAGGGTACCTACACTCTGAATGAAGGAGCAACAGAGATTCCTTTGGGCAGCAGCATTGTCAGTCTGGGGGGGGGGAGCATAGTGTTTGATGCACTAGCAGATTTAGATACACTAAACATATTGAACTCCAGTAGCAGTAGCACAAGTAGTTACAACAACTTTTTTTATTCTTTTGGGATCAAGGTGTTACATGAATTTATGCACTGTCATCAACGTCATCCCTTCTATGAGCGCTTCAAGCCCCGCTTTCAGGATTGTCTATGTGAACAGCTTTACCTCCGATGCCTGCATACTTAGAAGTGCCTCTTTTACTCATCAACCTTGTGAGTTGCTAAATGTTGTACCTTCATTAAATGTAACCATATTGCTACACTTAGAGGTGCCTCTCTTCTCTTTTATACTCTGTAGCTCCTGCTGGATTTTGCCTCTAATCCTCTTGTGGAGGCTGCCATTTGTGGATGGACTTTTATGGTTACACAACCTATCACATTGCTATAATCTTTTTATATGGACTATAAACTGAAGGTCTTATGAATAAATGGTTGTGGAACAAATTAAATAAGTTTCCAGTATTTCTTATGGGGAAATTTGCTTTGATATAAGAGTACTTTTACAAGCATGTTTCTGGAACAAATTATGCTTAAAATCTAAGGTTTTACTGTATTTGTTTTTGAATTGAAAGATAGCGCTGCACTACTTAGGGGTTTTACATTAATTTTGACATTGTATCTCAGAATATTGAAAGGTAATAACACAGATTTTTTTTTTAGGTAATAATACAGAATTCTAATACAGTATAATGGGGTTGATTTATTAAAGACTGTTCACTTTTTAACCACATCGGTACCTGGCACGAAAACCCCCTTCCTGTCCAGGCCATTTTTCAGCTTTCAGCGCTATCACACTTTGAATGACAATTACTCAGTCATGCAACACGGTACCCATATGAAATTTGCGTCCTTTTTTTCACACAAATAGAGCTTTCTTTTGGTGGTATTTAATCACTAGGAGGGGGTTTATTTTTTGTGCTATAAATAAAAAAAGATTGAAATTTTTTTGAAAAAATGCCTTTTTCTTTGTTTGGGTCAAAAAATTTTGCAAATTAGTAATTTTTCTTTGTAAATTTTGGCCTAAATTTATACTGCTACCTATCTTTGGTAAAAAATAACCCAAATAAGTGTATATTATTTGGTCCTTGTGAAAGTTATAGAGTCTACAAGCTATGGTGCCAATCATTGAAAATTGATCACATCTGATCACACCTGATATACTGACAGCCTATCTCATTTCTTGAGATCCCAACAAGCCAGGAAAGTAAAATTACCCCCCAAATGACCCCTTTTTGGAAAGTAGACATTCCAAGGTATTTAGTAAGAGGCATGGTGAATTTTTTGAAGCTGTAATTTTTTCCCACAATTCTTTTTTTTTTTTCTTTTTTTTTTTCACAAAATGGTCATTGTAACAGGGTATTTCTCACACACAGCATATGCATACCCCAAATTACACCCCAAAACAAATTCTTCTGCTCCTCCTGAGTATGGCGATATCACATGTCTGAGACTTTTTCACAGCCTGGCCACATACAGAGGCTCAACATGCAGGGAGCGCCGTCAGGTATTCTAGGGACATAAATTACACATCTAATGTCATGAAGACCTATCACATTTTTGAAGGCCCTGGAGCACCAGGACAATGGAATTGCCCACAAAATGACCCCATTCTGGAAAGCAAACACCCCAACGAATATTCATTGAGGCATAATGAGTCTTTTGAATGGTTCATTTTTGTTCCAGTAGTTTTTGGAAAATGTGGGAAAAAAATGAAAACGCTTTTTTTTACACAAAGTTGTCCATTTATAAGCTATTTTCAACACATAGCAT
>BLSH010522051.1:515132-526701 GCA_018402905.1 Glandirana rugosa
TTATGTGACGTACATATAGACATATGTGATCTGACATATATAAACTTCTGTTGTGCGGTTCATCACACGATCTGTGGCATGTGGGGGTTATTGAGTGTGCACTATATATCGGTGCATTTGGGGGTGTACGGTGTCTAGCACACTACTTGGCGTGTTGTCTTCAAATATATACAGTCTAGTGTATACAGATATACATGCAGTGTATTGAGAGTAAACTATATATCGGTGCATTTGGGGATATACGGTATATAGCACACTACTTGGCGTGTTGTCTTCAAATATATACAGACTAATGTATACAGATATACATGCAGTGTATTGAGAGTAAACTATATATCGGTGCATTTGGGGGTGTACAGTATATAGCACACTACTTGGCGTGTTGTCTTCAAATATATACAGTCTAGTGTATACAGATATACATGCAGTGTATTGAGAGTAAACTATATATCGGTGCATAGTACAGTGTAGTGCGGTGCTAAAAAAAAAAAAAAACATCATGTCAGGAAGGCCTCAAAGGAGAGGCAGACACTCCCAGGCCACTAAAAGAGGGCAAGCAGCCTCTGTGTCTTCAGTGAAAGGTGGTGGACATGGTAAATCCTCTGCAGACGAGTCACGCTTGTCCTTTTTTTCTGCTGTTGGACGTGCTCTTCAGCCACAACATGCAGAAAAGTTGGTGGACTGGATAACAAAGCCTTCCTCATCCTCTGTCACCCACGCTCGTACAAGTTTGCCTTCCAATGCATCTGGCAAAGCTGGATCCTTGTCCACATTTGCTCCTTCTGTAGCCCCACCATCATGCACGGAGGAGTCACCTGAGTTGTTTGACCATAGTGTCGGTTACATGCTCATGGAGGATGTGCAGCAGTTTGAAGGTTCCAATGTTGGTTCCCAGGTCGAGGAAGGGAGTAGCGTGAGCCTAGAGACAGGGGGTGTCACCAAAGGACAAGAAACTAGCAGTCATGTTCCCCCAGCTGCAGCATACTGCCAAGTTTGCTCCAGTGACGAGGAGGGAGGGGATGATGAGTAGAGTTGAGCGAACCCGGACTGTAATGTTCGGGTCCATGCTGAACTCTGGGGTGTCCAGGACCCAGACCCAAACCCGGACTTTTCAAAAAAAGTCCGGTTTCGGGTCCGGAGTTCGGGTAATTTATTCTATGTGTTGAAAAGCTGCCAAGGGCAGCCAATCAACAAGTGTTTGACTGGTTTTCCCTTAGAAGCCATCACAGCCATGCCTACTAATGGCATGGCTGTGATTGGCCAGTGCACCATGTGACCCAGCCTCTATATGGGGCTGGAGTCAACGTGCTCATCCTGCATTACTGAAAGATCTGATTGTGGACTAGGGAGAGATACTAGTACTGCTGCTTTGAGGGACAGATTGCAGACCTCATCCTGCTACACAAAACGATCTGACTGGACTAGGTAGAGTCTGTTGCTTTAAGGGAAAGATTATTCTTCTAAAATCCTCATCAAGTTGTTTCCTTCCTTCTGCAGACCTCTAAGACTTTCCAGGACTTTGTTACAGCCATTTTAGTGCCTAAAAGTTTGGGTCCCCATTGATTTCAATGGGGTTCGGGGTCCGGGTCAAAGTTCGGGTCAAGTCCGGACCCGAACCCGGACTTTGTCCAGAAGTTTGTCCGAACCTGCCGAACCCGGACTTCCAGAGGTTCGATCAACTCTAATGATGAGGACATGGACCGTACTTGAGTGCGTGAGAGAAGTGAGGAGGAGGAGGCCCAACTCCAACAAGGCAGGATGTCCTCCAGGGGCCAGCTTAAGGCCAGCCACCCAATTGCATCAGCCCACAGAGCTCCACAGGTGCAGGGCGCTGCTGCCTCCCCGCCGACTTCCAAAATTTCTTTGGTGTGGGCATTTTTCAGCACACATTGCCATTTGCAATCTATGTCTGAAGCGGGTCAAGCCCGGCCTGTACTCCAGCCACTTGGGCACTACTGTCTTGACAAGACATATAACGACCAGCCATGCAGTCCGTTGGCAAGAGTACCTGAAGAACCCACACCAGAAAACAAGGCAGACTCCTCCTTGCTCCTCATCTGGGATCTCAAACCCTACTATACCTGCAGTCCTCTCCAAAACCTGCACTGAGAGGAATGAAGGTATAGCAATGCATGCCAGAACTAGTACTTGCAGCCAGCAAAATGGTAGCAGTACACCACCGGGTGAATTCAGCAGGCAAATATCACTACCCCAGTTGCTGAACCATAAAAATAAATACAGTCCCAGCCATCCACATGCTCAGCGTCTTAATGCTAGCTTGGCAAAATTGCTAGCACTCCAACTGCTGCCTTTTTAGCTGGTAGACTCTGTGCCCTTTTGTAAATTTGTGGAATGTGCTGTCTCACAGTGGCATGTTCCCAAAAGTGATTTCTTTTCACATAAGGCCATTCCAGCTCTCTACCGTCATGTGGAAGGCAATGTTTTGGACTCGTTGAACAGTGCGGTCAGCAGCAGGGTTCATATTACCGCTGACTCATGGTCCAGCAGGCACGGTCAGGGACGTTACCTATCCTTCACGGCACACTGGGTAACTCTGCTGGCAGCTGGGAAGGATGCAGTAATGACGTGTGGTTCCCCCCAAAATCCAAATCAGGACCTTCAGGTCTGGTATGGATTTTAACCTCCCTGGCGGTATGACTGAGTCTGGAATTTATTGCTGAAAGCGGTAATGGTTTTCTGCATGGAGATATGGCGTTATGTACTATAGGCCTGCAATGGTTAGTATCCCTGGCGGTATGATTATGTCTGATTTTTGGTGCTGAAAGCGGTACAATTATTTTGCATTTATTCAATAATGTAATCAAACCAAAAACGCAGAAATTTGCTCAGTTGCAGAATTGTCGCTGTCGTCACTTTCAGTTTCTGATGATAAATTTCCCCAAAAATCAGTATCACTCAATTCTGCAAATGATTCTTATTTACTATCGGTGTTTTCTAGCTGATCAAAAACCACTTTTGACGCAAAGGGACACTTTTTGGTTGCTATGGACATTCTCATGTTTCCAGGCAGAAAGAATGACATTTATTATATAAAAGTGCATGCAGGGCTCTGGGCAAACCACTAGGGACAAAGGGGATGTGTAATGATTTCATACAGTAATGTAATCTATAAGATTACAGTGTACTGTACGTACTGTGTGTGTTTTACTTTTTGAAATTCCCGCCGGTCTCCGCCCCCGTGCGACGCGACGCTCGCAGGGAACGGAGCCCGGAGGCACACAGAGGCATCGGAGCTGCGGACACAGCCCGCAGACACGCTGACACCGCGGGAGGACATCGCTGGATCCAGGGGACAAGGTAAGTAACATTGCCTGGATCCAGCGATGCAAGCCCGAGTGTGGCTCGGGGTTACCGCTTTAGGTACTGAAAATCCACCCCGAGCCACACTCGGGAACACCGCTAAGGAGGTTAAGGGTAACTCCGCACCAAATTAAAAAAAAATGGCGTGGGGTCCCCCCAAAATCCAAACCAGACCCTTATCCAAGCACGCAGCCCTGGCATGGCAGGAGGGGATGGGGATGAGCGAGTGCCCCCCCTCCAAACCATACCAGGCCATATGCCCTCAACATGGGGAGGATGCCTTGAGGTCCCCCCCCAAAGCACCTTGTCCCCATGTGGATGGGGAAAGGCCTCATCCCCACATTCCTGGCCGGTGGTTGTGGGGGTCTGCGGGCACGGCACTTCTCAGAATCTGGAAGCCTCCTTTAATAAGGAGCCCCCAGATCCCAACCCCCCATGTGAATAGGTTTGGGTTCTTTGTACCCCTACCCATTCACCAAAAAAGGAGTTTAGTGTAAAAAAAACAATAGGCAGTTTTTGACAAGTCCTTTATTTTGTATTGTAGCTCTTTCTTATTTCTTCCTCTATCTTCTCCTGGCCCGCTCCTTCTTCTGGTCGTCTTCTTCTTCTTTTAGTCTTCTTGCTTCCTCTCTTCGTCTTCAATCTTCAATCTCCATCTTCATCTTGATCTTCTTTCTTCTTTCCCCGCCGCCGCTCTCTCCGCTGCAGCAATCCGGCCCCTGCACATCTTGCCGAATGGGTGGTCTTCACGATGACAGTACTTTTATAAGAAGGGGCGAGGCCACCCAGTGACGTAACTGAGTGAACCCGCCCCCTTCTGACGTCATGTGATGTCAGAGGGGGCGGGTCACCCATTTATGTCACCGGTGGCCCTGTCCCTTCTTATAAAAGAACTGTCATTGTGAAGACCGTCCATTCGGGGAGACGCTGCAGGGGCCGGACTGCAGCAGCAGAGAGTGCGGCGGGGGAAAGAAGAAAAAAAAGAAGATGAAGATTGAAGACAAAAAGAGGTAGCAAGAAGACTAAAAGAAGAAGACCAGAAGAAGGACCGGGCCAGGAGAAGATGGAAGAAGAAAGAAGAAAGAGCTATAATACAAAATAAAGGACTTGTCAAAAACTGCCTAATGTTTTTTTTTTACACTACACTCCTTTTTTGGTGAATGGGTAGGGGTACAATGTACCCCAAACCTGTTCACAAAGTGGGGTGGGATCTGGGGGCCCCCTTATTGATGGGGGCTTCCAGATTCCAATAAGCCCCCCCCGTAGACCCCCACAAGCATCGGCCAGGCTTGTGGGGAAGAGGCTCTTGTCCCCATCAACATGGGGACAAGGTGCTTTGAGGTGTGGGGGCAAAGCCCCCATCCCCCAAAGCACCCATACTCCCCATGTTGAGGGCATGTAGCCTGGTAAGGTTCAGGGGGGGCGCTTGCTCGTTACCCCCATCCTAACCGGCCAGTGCTGCATGCTCGAATAAGGGTCTGGTTTGGATTTTAGGGGGACCCCCACGTCCATTTTTTTTAAATTTGGCACAGGGTTCCCCTTAATATCAAAACCAGACCCGAAGAGCCTGGTTTGGACTGGGGGGGAGACCGCACGCACTTTTTTCAACAATTTTTTGTATATTGCCGGAAACCTGCAATACATTACAGCCGTGATTTTAAATGACAATTTTTCCTATGGAAATGTCATTTTGCTCTGGCTATGTTCTACACCTCACAGAGATGCTCCCTTTTACACACAGACTAAGGACACCCCCAGGCACAATATTTAAAGGAATTTTTCTTTTTTTTTTTCACTTTAAGCATTATTAAAATCACTGCTCCTGAAAAAACGATTGATTTAAAAAGTTTTTTTTTCATTGATACATGTCCCCTAGGGCAGGACCCGGGTCCCCATACACTTTTAGGGCAATAACGTTGCATATAAGCCTTTAAAATGAGCACTTTTGATTTTTTTTTTGTCTGTTCGCATGTTCTGGTGCGAACCAAACCGGGGGGCGTTTGGCTCATCCCTAATGGCAAGTGTGCATGCTTGAATTTTCTGGAGACACTTATACCTACTACATTGCTAAATAACACTTACTTTAAAGTGGATGTAAACCCGATTCATGAAATCTGACCTGGGCACATATATCTGTAGTGTTTACTTATCTCTCTCCAAAGCTCTAAGTCCTGTGTCTTTCTGCTGCTTCATTCCTCTGTTATCAGCATGATAACTTCTGACAAGTTCTCTGACGCAGGAGATAAAATCAGCTGAAAATAGATTAACAGAGAGCTGATCTATTCACAGCACAGCTCTGCATATTTCATTCTTCCTCTGCCTGTAGAGTAGGGGGGGGGTGAGTGCCTCTCCTCCAATCAGCTGTCACACAGTATATGCCAAGACTCCACTCTCACTGCTGAAAGAGGAAGTAAAAATTCTAACAGGATGTGCACTTTCTAAAGAATATAGATAATAAAAACTCTTGGACCTTTCTGCTGCCTTCTGCTGTTCCTCTACCTATCTCAGCGCACTTTCAGTGTCACTTACAACTCCATCTCCTACACTCCTCTTCCTCTTTCTGTTGGGGTACTCCATGATTCTGTCCTTGGGCCCCTCCTATTCTCCCTCTATACCTCTTCTCTGGACCAGTTAATAACATGCCATGGCTTCCAATACCGCTGTATGCTGACAACACCCAGATCTACCTCTCCACCACTCAACTCAAATCACAACTTATCAAATGACATATCAGTATGGATGTCACACCACTTTCTAAAACTCAATCTTTCTAAAACTGAGCTTGTTATATTTCCTTCCTGCCCCATGACTTAACCATTAAGATCAACGGCACAACCATTGGTCCCTCCACACATGCCAGGGCACTGGGTGTAATCGTTGACTCTGACTTCTCCTTCAGCCCCCAGATCCAATCACTGGCTAATTCTTGCCGCCTGATCCTCTGCAATATCTCCAGAATTCGCCCCTTCCTGATTAAAGACAACACAAAGCAACTTATTCACTCCTTGGTTATTTCCCGTCTTGACTACTGCAACTCTCTCCTTAATGGCCTACCCTTACATAGGCTAACCCCCCTTCAGTCTATCATGGACGTTGCTGCTAGACTCATACACCTCACTAACCGATCCGCGACTGCTGCCCCTCTCTGCCAAACCCTTCACTGGCTTCCACTACCCCACCCTATAAAATTCAAAATACTAACCACAACATACAAGGCCATCCACAACATCGCCCCCAGCTACATCACCAACCTCATCTGCAGATATCGCCCAAATCTTCCCCTCCGATCCTCCCAGGACCTCCTGCTCTCTAGCTCCCTTGTTACCTCCTCCCATGCTCATCTCCAGAACTTCACTAGAGCCTCTCCGATCCTCTGGAACTCCCTGCCCCAGTATGTCCGATCAGCCCCTACTCTGTCCACCTTCAGAAGATCCTTGAAAACTCATTTATTCAGGGAAGCCTACCCCAAACCCACCTAAGAACTGTACCCGAGCCACCCCCATCAAATCATCCCCAGCAGCTATTACCTTTTGTACCACCTCCCCCTCCCTTTACAATGTAAGCTCCATGAGCAGGGCCCTCCTATTCCTTCTGTATTGAACTGTACTGTAATGGTGCTGTCCCCCTCTACAGTATAAAGTGCTGTGCAAACTGTTGGCGCTATATAAATCATGTATACTAATAATAATAATAATAATAATAATAATGGTATAGAAAGCTGAAGACAGCAGATATACATGTAAAACTTATGTAGGGAGATTTGTCTCATCCCTGTGTATCATCTGAGGCCATTCACTTCACTCGGTATAGGAGAGGGTTTATATCCACTTTAAGAATGGAGACTATATGCCTCAACAAAACTGTTATTACATATACGCATGGAGGTTTTAGTGGCAACAAAAATAATACACATTATAGAAACACACTTGGAAATAATTGCTGCAACTTGCTATGTGCATATTAGTGTGGAAAATGTTTGGCAGCTCTGAGTAGAGTAGGTCTGTTTTGTTCTATTTTAGAGAACTACAGTATATGGACCATTGGATTATGATTACAGGCTGTGTTTTTTACAGACATTATTAACTCAATTATAACCACTTCAGCCCCGGAAGAATTTTCACCTTTAGGACCAGAGCACTTTTTGCGATTCGGCACTGTGTTGTTTTACTTACAATTGCGCGGTCGTGCGACATTGTACCCAAATGAAATTGATGTCCTTTTTTCCCCACAAATAGAGCTTTCTTTTGATGGTATTTGATCACCTCTGCGTCATTTCTGATCACCGCTATAAACAAAAAAAGAGCCTCAATTTTGCAAAAAATCCAATATTTCTTACTATAATACATATCCAAAAAAATATAAAAAAACTAATTTATTCATCGGTTTTGGCCGATATATATTCTTCCTCATATTTTTGATAAAAAATATCGCAATCGGCGTATATTGATTGGTTTGCTCAAACGTTGCTGCATTTACAAATGATGAGAATTCATTTATGGGATTTTTTAAAATGTTTTAGTAGTAATCGTCGATCTGCAATTTTTAGTGGGACTGCGACATTGCGGGGACATGTTTTGACCCTTTTTTGGGACCATTGACATTTATAAAGCGATCAGTGCTATGCAAATGCATGACTGATGACTGATGTCACTGTACCCGCTCCCTGGCTCCCCTGTAACGCAGTGAGTGCAAGGGTGTGCGTCCGGCAGCACGCATGTGCTCACGATCCGTGATCTCATGATGGAGGTTTGCAATATCATGCCAAGTTGCCACCATCAATCCACGGTGGGTGGTCGGCAACTGGATAATAATATTGTTTTCTGTGATTCACCATAGTGGGTAAGAAAGCACTTTACTTTTGACACTGCAACACTGAAAGACACAGAAGCTGGTTTACTAAAGGAGTTGAGAATCTTTACACAATAAACTGTGAGAATATTTGTGACAGACCTAGCTGGGACAGGGGCTTTTGAAGAGGACTGGGAAACCTTTTTTTAGCTCCCCATGTCCCTCCTATGTGTAAGTCACCCTGTGTCTATTAGGGGCACAGGCTGATCTAGCAAATAATGGCCAATTACTTAATGAACGCTAAGAATGTGTTTTAGATTACTTCAAATGGGACAGTAATATTTATCAACAATATCCCTCAAGAAATCTATGATAAATTAATTCCACTGTATCAGAATGATGGAACATTGTATGAGCTTTGCCTCATAGACTATTGTAGGTAAGAGCCGGACAGTCTGTTACTGGGGTCTCATGCTATTGTCTGTTAATTCAGGCATTCTGTGTTTATACTTATGATAATGTGTAGTGTACTTTGTGAACTCGGTGTCGGCAAATCTGACCTGAAGTGGAGATATCTGATTAATCACAACATTGTGCAGGTGGCTAATTAACGTAATGCTTATAGTATATGTTGGTTGTTGTAATTATATTCCTATGTGCAGTTTTTATTGTTAGGATAATATGATCAGGAGGGGGGGGTGTCTTCCTGTGGGATATATATTTTGAGTTCCAGTTTTGCAGCCAAACAAGTCCTACCTAGTTCTTGGTTGCAATAGGTGGCTATAATATCTGATATCTATGTTCAGATTTTGTATATTGATGGAAGCACTCAAGTGGAGTTTGGGTTGGGTTTCGTCACAATATTTACTTCAATCATGGAGTACCTAATCATGGGTGAATTAATTATGTAAACAGAATTTTGATTTTCACATAATTGGATAAGTAAACTCAATATTTACACAATTTATTGCGGGAATATTCTCAACCTCTTTAGTACTACCTTTAAGTGACACCAGATTGTGTGAACTGGTGTGGGTTAGGAACCCTATAAGATATAATGGACAAACATTTATCTATTGTGTATTTGTACAACTATGGGGTCTTTGTTGACATTCTTAATATATATTTTACCTATTTATTTAATTTGGAGTGACTCAAAGCCTAACTTCAGGGGCAAAGGAAGGGGGTGATAAATAACTTTGCAGTGGGTCCTCCCCCTATTGCAATTTATTTGTTATCTACTCATTCTGCCTAGAGAGGAGATATAAGGTGATACATTTATCTTATTCCTTGCTCTCTCAGCAGATGGTGCTCTCCAACACTGTCTGTGCTCTGGAATGTGAGTCACAAGAAGAGGGGGAAGCCTGCAGGGGTGAAGAATATGATAAGTATATTGTCTTACTTATCATCTCCTAGGCAAAATGAGCAGTTAACCCTTGCAGTGGGAAGGGAGACCCTCTGCAAGAGTAAATCTTTTTTTCTCCAGACTTTTATCCTTTGACTATTGAACCCTTTATGTTACTTGGAATGTTAATCTTTAAGTTATTCTTGTGAATCAGATTTATGAAATGCACTTATGAGAAAATGCCTAGCGGATGATGAGTAAGGCAATATACTTATCTTATTCTTCACCCCTGTAGGTCTCCCCTATTCTTGCAACTGGTCTTGCAACCTTGGTCACAGCTCTCTGATGTAATTTCTTAACAGTTCAAAACCAGCAGTCCTGCATTGTACAAGAGGAAGCTCAGAGCTTGCTCACATTCCAGAACATTTAACAGTGCAGGAGGGCACCATCTGCTGAGGGAGCAAGAAAAATGGTAAATATTTCACCTTATACCTCCTCCCGTGGCAAAATGAGCGGTTTTAGTGGGAAGAGAGACCCAGTGCAAGAGTAAATCTTGTTTCTCCAGAATTTTTCTGTTATAATATTTAATTCTTTATGTTACTTTAGTTTTAATTTTAACCTTTAGGTTATTCTTGTCAACCAGATTCATGTGATGTAATTATGAGAAAATGGCAACTGTTTTCTGTTTAATAGGTGTTTATTCTTGGAGATATATCCCCCGTGACAAAGAAGAAATATTCTAGTAAATTGTGCTACAGATTTTAAAAAAGGAATTGCTTAACTACACAATGCTCCAAAACGAAACATAGAAAAGGTATTGACTGAAAAACAATCAAATAAAGGAGGAAACTTTAATGGTGTGTTACCTTTCACGAAAAGTCAGACATTAAACCGTTTAAAATCAGCATTTTATTTACTATATCTTAACTCAACCCAGTGGGTACAGGATTGGTTATTTAAAATCTTAATGCCATCCTCTACACTATAACTACTAATGTATACAATAGAAATGTACTGCTCCGGAAAGGAAGAAACCACCTGCCAGATGTATACAAAATAAAATGTATGTGACAGAAGGCAACTGTAAAACTTGAAGAGGGGTTTCACAGAGATGCTTCTTCGGGAGAAGGGTATTCAACAAACAAATTAGATTTGTTATTATATTATTTGTTTATTATAGATCATTTATGGAGAATACTGTGCTAATAGTCTAAAACGGTTGCAGCTGCTAGCACATTAATTGACAAACCATTGTGTAAAATATAGGTGATATAAAAGTGCAACGCTATAGAAGATGATTTCGTGTTACTAACCTTACATTTCAAAAGCTACCACATAGAATACAAATCATTACTGTTTATTGATACAATATTTAAAGTGCAATGTGCATATAACAATGAAATTATGAATAACTGCGATAGTCCAGAAAATTAGTTCTGAAAAGTCCAATTATGAAGCCCCAGTGCTATGGTAGCCATGACCAGGGCTTTTTTCTGCCAGAAAGGGGCGGAACGACATCCCGACACCTATGTCAGCCCTCTCTGCTTGGTGAGTTTTTGGGTCCCAGACTGGCAACATACAGCTGCCTGTGTTGATTCAGGAGGCAGCTTCTATCCCTACCTCTACTCACATTGTAGCATGGAGCAGAGGAGCCCGGAAACTCTGCCCCAGCTTTTCATAGCTCCTCAATCAGTTGAAAAAGAGCCTGTGCATACCATATGGACAGGAGCACTGGCTTTGGAAGAGGTGAGAGAGCTGTAAATGAAAAATGGGAGGGAATGAGTAGGGAGAGCTCTCCAGAGACTGAGTTCGTAGAGAGAGAACTGTGAAAGAAAGGGGGGGGTTGTGTAGAGTGAACTGTGAAAGTGTGTGGGGGGAATTGAGCATGGAGGAGAACTGGGGGGGACTTTGTAGAGAGGAGAACTGGGAAAGTGTATGTGTGGGGAGGGGGAAATGTATACATAGAGGAAGGCAGGGAAAGCAGTGGTATTTGTGCAGAGCAAAGGGCTGGGAAAGTGGGGAGATTAGTGCATAGAGGAGGGCTGGGAAATTGGTGGGATTTGTGCAGGGAGGAGGGCTGGGAATGTGGTTGCATTTGTGCAGAGAGGGGGTTGA
>BLSH010522051.1:534474-544857 GCA_018402905.1 Glandirana rugosa
CTCCTCTCTTCATGTCACCGCGTTTTAAAAAAATTATTCACTTCCGAATCTTGACACGTAATGTGTACCAAGTCCTTACACATTGTGTGTTTCATGTCCGAGTCCTCACACATAACACGTCAACACTCGTATAGTGTGTTCCGCGTCTTTTTTTTTTAGTCTTTTGTTCAATCATGAATGTAAGTTACGTTTCGCAGGGAACAAGAGTCTTATTACCTCGTTTATCGGGACACACGTCTCACGTCCCCAGTCCTTATACATTGTATCTCGGGTCGTGTGTCTCTCGTTACCATTTCGTATACATTGTATGTCGTGTCGTATGTCTCATATCTTGTCCGTGCGATCGTTCGGGTTCCGTCCGGACCCGGACCCGGACTTTGTCCCGAGGTTCGGACGGACCAGCAGAACCCGAACTTCCAGGTGTTCGCTCAACTCTAACCAAGAGTACATAATGTATGACACAGCATGCAGGATCCAGTGGGGGGAATTCTGTAACACCTTGTACATTACATACTCAGAATTGCTATACTCTGTATGCTGTGCTGTATGTTACATATGCTTTACCATTGCTCTCTGTGTGCTGGGCTCTATGTTACATATTCCTGACCCCTGCACTCTGCACACAGGGCTATTTGCTCCATTATTCTGAGAACAAGGGACGCTTTGCATTGAATGTAAGTACTAACTTGTTTTCTGATTTTTTTTTTCTGCGCCTTGTGTGATATGCTCACAACTGCACAATACACACTCCTGAGCCTGTACTTTGTGTGTTACACATTCCTGAACCATGTGTAATGCACAGTTCTAAGCCTTCACTTATTAAAAAAATTTTGCGCCACTGTACTTCTCTCCTCTAAGGAAAGAATGTCTGGGGGTGGGGTTTGGCCATGTTGGGGGTGGGGTTTGCGTGTGGTTGAGGGCAGGGTTTTGGGCAGGGAAGATGAGTTCCTGCACCTATTTTCTTAGGAAAAAAAGCCCTGGTGTCACGATCCTTGTGGTGAAGTCTGGCTTATGCAGGGAACAACCACTCTTGCACACCCAATTCAGGGACCCCTGGTAGAGCAGACAGGAAGTCCAAGAGTGCGGAATGGCATGAGGGCTGGATGGTCACAGATGGTGATGTGATATTCCAGGTGGTCGTGCAGATCAGGAGAGTGGTCATACAGGCTGCGTAGGCAACTGGCTGGCTGTGTGATACAAAGGGGTCAGGCAAGAGAATGGTCAAGTCCAAGCAAAGTTCGTTATCAGGCAGGCAGCAGAAGTACAGAAGGATCAGACAATCGGGTGGTCATGGATATCCGGGGTCGGTGCAGGCAGATATCAGCAGGTCAGGTCAAGCCAGGTCAAACAGGAAACAGGAAGGGTCACAGGTACTGGAAACAGTAACAGAGCTGGGGCTCACAGGTACTCAGACGCTGTAGAACGGATAGCACTTGCTGACAGGCACGGGGGTTTAAATAGCACCATTTCTGGTGGGAGCGCCCTCGGGTGCGTGCATAGGCGCTAAAGTCCAAAAATTGCCAATTTTCTCCTAACACTGCCCCACCAAGGGGCAGCCTCCGGATGCCCAACTTGGCCAGCTTGGCGGGATTGCTGTCCAAGAGCTCTCTTCTGGGCCGTACCCTTTCCACTTTACAAGATACTGGATCCTGCCACCCCGTTTTCTACAGTCAAGTATTGACTCGTCCTCAAACTCCTTTTCTCCATCATTCAGGACAGGGGCAGGGGGAGAGCTAGCTCTATTGGGGAAGGGATCTGGGATCACCGGCTTCAGCAAAGAAACGTGAAACACCGGGTGTATCCGCAGGGATGATGGAAGTTCCAACTCATAGGAGACCAGGTTGATCTTTCTCTTAACAAAGAAGGGGCCGATGAATCACGGGCCCAGTTTTTTGGATGGACATGACAGTCTCAGATTTTTTGTAGATAGCCACGTCTTGTCGCCAGGTTGAAGGTTGAGTTCACCGCGTTTTTTTTATCGAAGCTTTGCTTAGTTCTTGTGTTTTAGCAAGTGTCTCTTGCAGTAGCTTCCAGTTGGTTCTGAAGAATTGGGTGGACTCATATACTGCTGGTACCGCAGTTTAGCCTGCTAAACTGGGAAGCACGGTGGGGTGAAAGCTGTAGTTGGCCCAGAAGGGTGACTGTTTCCTTGCGGAATGCACAGAATTATTATAGGTGAATTCTGCCAAGGGTAATAGCATGCACCAGTCATTTTGGGAGTAGGATGAGAAACAGCGGAGGTACTGCTCCAAATTTTGGTTTGTCCTTCCGGTTTGTCCGTTGGTTTGTGGGTGGTAGGCCGTTGAGAAAAAGGGGTCAATTTGCAAGGCAGAACAGAGGGCTCTCCAGAACCATGAGGTGAACTGAACTCCCCAGTCAGACACTATGGTGTCTGGGACACCATGTAGCCAGACAATTTCCTTGATAAAGATTTCCGAAGTCTCTTTTGTAGTGGGGGTGCCCTTCATTGGGAGGAAATGTGCCACAAAGATCATGTTGTACCTGTTGGCTGGGGGCAGTTCCACTATAAAGTTCATTGAAATCTTGGACCATGGCCGTTCAGGGATAGGAAGGGGTTTCAACAGCCCCCAGGCCTTGGTTTTGTCTGTTTTGTTCCTGGCACAGGTAGAACAGGAGCGAACGTAGGCCTGACAGTCTTCAGCAAGTAATGGCCACCAAAAGGAGCGTAGCATGAGTTTGGCGGTTTTCCATGTGCCAAAGTGCCCAGCTAGTTTATGATCGTGGCAGAGTTTCAGAATGGCAGGGCGCAGTTCCTTGGGCACAAAAATGTGGTTCTTATGCCTCCAGATCCAGAAGAGCAAGCTGAGGTTCTCTGATTCTGGGAGATGGGTCGTCCTGAGTTAGCAAGAAATTTCTGGGCTAAAGGATGGTGTCAGGAGAAGCAGATATTCCGGGTTCAGAAAACATACGGGATAGGGCATCGGGTTTGATGATCTTCGACCCAGGCCTGTAAGTCAAGTGAAATTGGAATCTAGAGAAACAGAGTGCCCAGCAAGCCTGATGAGGTTTGAGTCTTTTGGCGGTCCTGAGGTACTCTAGATTCTTATGATCCGTATAGATCAGGATGGGATGCTGGGCTCCCTCAAGCAGATAGCGCTATTCCTCCAGAGCAGCCTTGATGGCCAGCAACTCCCTGTCCCCGATGTCGTACTACTTCTCTGGAGCTGAGAGTTTGCGGGAGAAGAAGGCTACGGGGTGAAGGAGTGCCTTAGCTCCCTGCCTCTGGGAAAGTACAGCTCCCACGGCAGTCTCGGAGGCGTCAACCTCCAGAACGTAGGTCAGAATGGCATCTGGATGTTTAAGGATGGGTGCTGTGGTGAAGAGCTTCTTCAGAGCTTGGAAGGCGTTTTGCACCTCAGAAGACCAGTGGAACCGCTGACACTGCTTTGTAAGTTGTGTGATGGGGGCGATGATGGCCAAAAATCCCCTGATGAGTCTCCTGTAGAAATTGGAGAAACCTACAAAGCGTTGGACCCACTTTTTATCCACGAGTGCTGGCCAGTCCAATATAGCTGTGACCTTCTGAGGGTCCATCGTAACTCCAGTAACAGAGAGTATCAGTCCAAGGAATGGGATACTGGAGCACTCGAAGGCGCACTTTTCCACCTTGGCGTACAATCTGTGTTGCCGCAAGCGGCTGAGGACACAGCAGACATGTTGGCGATGTTCTTCCAGGGAGGAGGAAAAAAATAGGATATCGTCTAGATAAATAATGATGAAGAGGTGCAGATAGTCTCAGAATACATCTTTGACCAGGAGCTGGAATATGGCTGGGGCATTGCAGAGTCCGAAGGGCATGATGAGGTACTCGTAGTGGCCGAAGCGAGTCCGGAATGCTGTTTTCCACCCGTCACCCTCTCAGATGCGGATCAGGTTATAAGCCCCTCGGAGGTCCAGCTTGGTGAGCACGGTGGCCGACCTTAGCCTCCGGAAGAGTTCTGGACAAGTGGGAGAGGATAGCGTTTTTTAACCGTGATTCAGATCCCTGTAGCCTATACAAGGGCGGAGAGTATGGTCTTTTTTTCTTGACAAAGAAAATGCCAGCCCCGGCAGGGGATGTGGACAGTCGGATGAACCCTTTGGCCAAGTTTTCATCTAGATAGGCCTTGAGGGCCGACAGTTCAAGTTCAAAGTGTAAATATGGCCAAAGGGGACCTTTCCAGGGAGCAGCTCAATGGGACAGTAGTAGGACCTATGTGGAGGTAGTTGGTCTGCCCCCTTTTTGCATCTAGGTACTCATGGTAGACTGGAGGGACAGGTTGGCGGGTGTCCGGGTCAGGTTCAGAGTCCAGGCTCAGGAGTGAGGGGCCAACATCCCGGCATGGGAGCAGACAGTGTTGGCCACAGTACAGGGATGGTAACTGTATATGCCCAGAGGACCAGTCTATGTTGGGGCTATGTGCCCAGAGCCAAGGAAGCCCCAAGATAATGGGGAAAAGTGGTGAGGCGATAATATCAAGGACAAGCAGTTCTTGGTGTCCCCCGGCTGTGGACACAGGTATAAGCAGGGTTTCAAGGGTTACCTGGCTGGATTTGATGGCTGTACCGTTGGCTAGGCGGATGGTCATTTTATGCGCCTTGGGCCGCAATGGCATCTGGTGTAGCGTGGAGAATACCTGGTCCACAAAACAACTACACGCCCCTGAATCAATAATTGCTGGCACTTGGATGCTCCCTCCGGGCAACTGCAAATAGATAAGGAGAGTCAGGAGAGATACACTGCTAGTCACAGGGGTTGCATCCTGGTTAACCCGGTGGTGCCACTTACCAGCTTTGGCAGGACAGGTCCTCACCATGTGTCCGGGTTCCCCACAGTATAGGCAAAGATTCAGAGCCCAGCACCGCTGTCCCTCTTCTGGGGTGAGAGATGGGCACAGAAGGCCAATCTGCATCGGCTCAGGTGGGTCAACTGGTGCGGACGTGGCAGGTGCAGGAGCAGTGTGACTGAGAACCCGGGGCATCATCCATGTCAGACATTGGACAGCAAATGTTCCAGAAGCTCGTTCGGCCCGACTTTCCCTGAGCCTGCAGTCAATTTGAATAGCCAGGTTTATGAGGGCATCCAGAGTCGCGGGCACTCCTATGTGGGCTAGCTCGTCCTTTAACGGCTCTGACAGTCCCAGGCAAAATTGGTAGCAGAGTGCTGCATCATTCCACACTATGTCAGCACTCCAGTGCCTGAACTCCGCTAAGTAGTCCTCAGTGGCCAGGTTGTACCAGGATCCCCACCTTGCCACCACAGCGGAGGCCACCCTACTGCAGGGCGTGCAGGGTGGCCTCGGCTGTGGCGGCAAGGTGGGGATCCTGGTACAACCTGGCCATAGTGTCAAACAATGCGCTCAGGGTGGCAACTTCAGGTGCTCTTTATTTCCAGAGCCAATGAGCCCAGGTCTGAGGTTCACCTTGTAACAGGGAAATTACAAGTCCCACTTTAGTGGCTTCCAATGAGAAGGTGTGGGGCTGTAGGCCAAAGTATAACTCACAGGAGCTGCAGAAAGCCCTGAACTTTCTTCGATCCCCCGCAAACTTATCGGGAAGGGGGACCTTAGGCTCAGATGGCACAGCCACAATGGTGCGGGCCGCTGCAGCTACCCCTCCAGGTGCAGAGGGAGCAGAGAGCTCACGCACTTGCTCCTCCAGCCGGGTGTAGCCATCTTGCAGATTCTTCACCGCTTGCGTGAGCCCAGCCAAGTGAACACACAACTTGTCCATAACAGAGGGTGCTCCCTGCGCAGACTCGGACATGGCTGTCCATTACTGTCACGATCCTGGTGGTGGAGTCTGGCTTCTGCAGGGAACAACCACTCTTGCGCACCCGATTCAGGGATCCTTGGTAGAGCAGACAGGAAGTCCAAGAGTGCGGGATGGCACAAGGGCTGGATGGTCACTGATGGTGATGTGATATTCCAGGTGGTCGTGCAGATCAGGAGAGTGGTCGTACAGGCTGGGTCGGCAACTGGCTGGCTGTGCGGTACAAAGGGGTCAGAAAAGAGAATGGTCAAGTCCAAGCAAAGTTTGTTATCAGGCGGGCAGCAGAAGTACAGAAGGATCAGACAACCGGGTGGCCATGGATAGCTGGGGTTGGTGCAGGCAGGTATCAGCAGGTCAGGTCAAGCTGGATCAAACAGGAAACAGGAAGGGCCACAGGTACTGGAAACAGGAACAGAGCTGGGGCTCAGAGGCACTCAGACGCTGTAGAAGGGGGTTTAAATAGCACCGTTTGGTGCCGTTTCCGGCGTGTGTGCATGCACGGGAGCGCACGCACGCGTGCAGACGTGCACAGGTGCGCACAAATGTGCATAGGTGCTAAAGTCCAAAAAAGTGCCAATTGTCTCCTAACACCTGGCCACGACAATCCATATATATATATATATACATCAAACAATGTCATAAATCATGAAAACAGCAATATAGCAATGAAAATAGCAATATCATATCACTGTTCTGCAAACATCTGCAAACTGGGTTTGAAACTCTAGCAGAGCGAAAACATATACCTGTTCTTCTCTATGCTGTAGTTTCACATACACTTTGCAGATGTGTGCAGAACAGATGTTCAGTTATTAGCGGCTATATTTAAAGTGACACACAGACTTTACAGATGTGTGCAGAACAGATGTTCAGTTATTAGCGGCTATATTAGCGGCTATATTTAAAGTGACACACAGACTTTAAAGATGTGTGCAGAACAGATGTTCAGTTATTAGCGGCTATATTTAAAGTGACACACAGACTTTACAGATGTGTGTAGAACAGATGTTCAGTTATTAGCGGCTATATTTAAAGTGACACACAGACTTTTTACAGATGTGTGCAGAACAGATGTTCAGTTATTCCCGGCTATATTAAAAGTGACACACAGACTTTACAGATGTGTGCAGAACAGATGTTCAGTTATTCCCGGTTATATTTAAAGTGACACACACAGTTTCCAGATGTTTGCAGAACAGTGATATGGGTTCTCCCGGCTTATTTATACTTTTTTGACACCGTTTGAAGATGATTTTAGAACAGTTATATGGCTTCTACCGTTAATTAATACTTTTCAGACCCAGTTTGAAGATGATCCACATTCACCTCCATTTTTGCTTTTTTTATGTTTTTATTTTTTTAAAAATATTTAAAGTTATTTCCCTGTCCCCATTTCTTTGTAGGGCACTTGTCCCACCCTTACCCCCATTTTCCTTCCTTTTGCAGACCTCTAGGACCTTCTTGGACTTTTTTACAGCAATTTTAAGAACTTTCATTAAAATTACCAGAACCCCGGACCCGAACCCGGACTTTTTTTGAAAAGTCCGGGTTCAGATCCGGGTCCCGTACAGCCCAAAGTTCCGTACGGTCCCGAACTTCACAGTCCGGGTTCGCTCAACTCTAGTTAAGATGTGAAACCCTCTGAGCCACCCTTTGGACCATCTCCCGAGAGATATATATATTCATACCAGCTTATCTGACTCAGTGCCATTGGTGTCTGAGTCCACGTATTCTGGTAAATGCATTATCCATTTCTGCGGTGGATATTCACATATTGGTGATAAATATGGCTCTTGAATAAATAAATTGTGCAGCGCTAATATATACAAATCAATCTATAAATGTGTGTAGTATGACTAAAGCACCTAAAGTGCTAGTGATAAATGAATAATATGTGCAAAAAATGCATAAAGTAAACTGTGTCAGTGCATAACATCCAACAGTAAAAAAATAAGTGCAAAATGATTCACAGATAAAGTGCTAATACAAAAACCAATTCATCAAGTACTATATAGAAAAAACGTTCGTCAGTGAAACTGTAGCAGCAAATAGTTCATCAGAAGAGCTTCACAGTAGGTAGAAATAGATCCAAAGGGAGGGATCCCCGATGAGTGCTATCCTCCACCAGTATATCTAAATGCTCACCTCACTGATGAGTATGAAAAGCACTTATCCCCACCATGGGATAAGACAGGTAGCAGGTGTAGGTTTCCAATAATGAACTTCTTGTAAACAGCAACTCGGGCTCCCCTCCAGTCACAATGGACCGCACATCCCTTCCTAAATAGCAACGATATGTAAAGAGAAATGCAGGGATCTAGTGCTCTCTGTCTTATAAAAATGTATAAAAATGTTTTTCGGTCCTGAAAAAATCAAAGTGCACACTTGCACAACAGGGCACATCAATCCATGCTAGCTTAAGACAGCATGTGTACAGCTTGTGTACTGAGATGGCCGCAGTGTGACGTTAGATGCAGGCTCCTCCCCCTAGACATGTGTCGCCAGGGCGTGACTTCCTCGGTAGGAGTTCGCCCCTACCGAGGAAGTCACACCCTGACAACACGCGCCTAGGGGAAGTAGCCAAAGGCAAGTCTCCAAACTAAGAACACAAATGGTAAAGGTTACTTGTTAGCAGAAAAACTCATGCTAAGTAGGAGGAACAATATATTCAAAACTCTTGCTAAATCCAAAACACCTAATACAGCCAAGAGGATCAGTCTGAGTGTGGCATATATCCCAACCTTTTCTTTACTTGAGTGACCTGGTTCAAAATAAGAGTTTTATTCAGCCTTCCAACAAAGTAGGTGCACAGGTTAAGTAAAAGAGGAAAATACTCACATAGATCAGTTAAAAGGCTGGGTAAATGTAAATTACAAGCAGTGGTAAGTAGTCAGCTGTGGCAATACAGACATTATATGAGCATTTTGAAGCGTTAATGCCTGGATGTAGTTTTGATAGAGAACTAAGGAGAGAAAATCATTGTTCCAGTTTCAAAAATCAACTCATATACTAATTTCAAAATATAAGAGACAAATATTAAATCACATGCTAAACACTTAATGCAATCTCCAGGTAAGAATGAGTGTTTTTAAAAGCAATCAAACAAGTCCATATCTTATGGGGTGTTCATGAGTATCACACGATAAGTAAATTGATAAGACCGGTATGGTCTATTTTCTGAAACCTTAATTGCAAAGAAGGCCCTATTGTTTTTTCCATTGGAATAAGAGGTTTACCAGCATTTAAATAAGAAGGATAATGGGCTTTTTGCATTCGCCTACTGGTTCCTTTGTGCAATGAAATAAGAGAGTTCAGGGGTCAAACTTATCCCTGGAACCCTTTCATTTCTCAAAAAGTTTGGATACATTCACCCAATTGGATTGAACAATTGGACAAACCCACCAGAAATGGCGCCAATTATTTTAGTAACTTCACATGAAAACAGATTAATTGCAAGTAACAATGGGTAAAATACTTTAGTTCTGATAATCCTGACCCTCCCTCCACACTGCTACACAATCTTACATATTTTTAGGAAATGTTTGCATAACAACAGGGATTCTTGTAAGCTATTTTAGATTTAAAGAGGAGCTCCAGTCTCCTGTGTAAAAATGAAAAGTCAGCAGCTACAAAAACGGTAGCTGCTGACTTTTAATAAACAGCCACTCGCCGTTTCCATGATCCAGTGCATTGTGACTGTCCCATAGTCTTCTGGGACCTGTCACATGTCCCAGAAGACAGTGGAGAGGAGAACTTTCGATGGGAGCAGAAATGAGACTGGGTACCTGTCAAAATCAGTACCCGCTCCCCCACTCCGCAAATTTGCCATTACTGAAAGAGGAGCGGGGGAGGAGGCGTTAAATCGCATACATTTCTCCATTACTATTGCACAATGGTACAGGCAAATGTCAAAGCTGAGGCATGTAGAGAAATGTGATAAATAATTTGCTGCATCCCATGGTGAAAACAATGGAGGCCAAGGAAGCACTTTCCCAATTGAAATGCATGGTTTTAAATTGAAGTGTGGGTTTATATAACTTTTGCTATGTAAAGGCTAGGGTGCAATGTATTTGCTAAATGCATAAACAAGAAGTATGTTCTATGATTGGTATTGTTTTATGAGTTCTATAATATTATAATATACCCTTCCGTACACACGACAGATAAAAAATGCAGTGTAGAGACCTAGAGGCATCATTGCTGAGAAGAAACTACCCTTCCTCTTGCATTTAGAGAATCTATAGCCATTGATGCCTTAACATATAAACTTATAAGAGTGACAGGAGAAAAAAGGCTAGGTGGTCCATCAAGTCTGCTCCATGTTTTTTACTTTATGCATGCTTTTGTTTTTGTTTTTTTGGTAACTTTTTCTGTCTAAGTATATTAAGTGGTTCTTTGAGTGGAGAGCTAATGCCATTTTTCTATCAGTGGGGAAATCAATGGCATATCCTTCAGACAGTTTACAGAAGAGAGAGGCCATCTGTGAAGAAGACTGCTGCTTTGATTGGTTTAAACTTATCAGGCATGTGGTTATTTAACAGGAGGCAGAAGCACTGAACACAAAGCACACGCTTAGAAAGTATTACAAAAAAAAAAAAAAAAAAAAAAAAA
>BLSH010522051.1:553823-567485 GCA_018402905.1 Glandirana rugosa
CCGGTAACCGTCGCCGGGAAATGGTACACTAGTGCGGCGGGTTACTGCCGTACTAGTGTTACATTTGTGACGTCCCAGTAGCTCTCACAGTCGAGAGAGTAGAGGAGTGTGGCTAGGTCAAACACTCCTCTTCTCGCTCTAGCTACGGGACGTCACTTTAAGACACTCAAAAAAATTGTAAGATGTCACGGGTCGTCACTGGTCGTCACGGGTCGACACGGGTCGTCAATGGTCGTCTTAAGTTCAAGACGACTATCACGGTGTAGACACGGTGCATAATTCTAAGGTATCTTGACCTTGGCATGAGGGATGAATAAATTGACATGTGGTGAATGGGCTTGGTAGACCAATAGGAGTACAGTTCGTTTTTTTTTGTGATTCCCATATTAAATGTTAGGCCTAAAAAAAGTCTAAATTCGGCCACTGTAAGTTCTCGCCATTCTAAGGTGGCACAGATGTGGCACTGGTGGCACAGATGTGGCACTATCAGCAGAACTTGAATTCTGCTGGTAACTGCTGGGCACAGCTGGGCACTGCTGGTCACTGCTGGGCACTGTAGAATGTTAAAAAAACTCACAGAATTTCACTGCAGGGCATCGATCTCGCTCTTCTCCTCACAAACTGGATCGGTGTGAGGAGATGAGAGAGCTGACACTCTCGATGACCCTGCAGTGTTTACATTGTGATCATGCCGTCATTGGGCGGCGTGATCACATGGTAAAGGGCCGCTGCCAATGGCCCTTTACAGCAATCCGTAAACCGCCGGGTCCCGGGAACCCGGCGAGCACGGAGACTCCCGTGTGCGTGCCCCAGCGCGCCGCGCGGGAGCGCGATTCTGGGAGGGCGTTATAGTTATAATCGGCGAGTGGTTAAAGTATTTTTTTACAGAAATGTTTCATTTCCTAAACCACTGCTCTAATATCCTGTTGCATACAAATTGGGACTACCACTATTTTATTCTCGAGGTTGTCTGCTTTGAGAAAATATATAATGTTTGGGGGTTTTATGTAATCTTCAGGCCTAAAATTAATTTTTAAACATGTGTGCAAAAAAAGATACAGAAAGTGCTCTGGCAGTGAATGGGCTAAAGTACAATTAACAATCACTTGTAAAACTATTTCTCAAATATAATGTACTAGTGGGAGGGTCCTACTTTTTCCTATTGGCTGTCCGGTGGCAGGGTTCACTCAATCTCTAGAAGATAGCGCAAGGGAAATTATTTGCAGCCTTCATTGACTGTGCTGATCTCCACAACCAGAAGGGGCCTGGTGAGGAAGGCAGAGTTAGGTAAGTAGAAAACAGCTGCAAAAGTGATTTTTTTTTCAAAACTTTGAATTGAGTGGTAGGAGGTAGAAGTAAGGTCTGACTGAGGTGTTTTACTTTGCCAGCCGATAAATTGTATGGATTACATTTTAGGAAATATTTGAGGGTCTAAGGATCATCAGTACAATTGCTAGCAGGCAATTTTAAAACATTCAGATTTTTTTCAGCGATAGCGCAAAAACAACCATTTTGATTCTAGATATAGACCAGTGGGTGGACACAGCATTGATAATAAAACCCAAACATTAAAGTGAAAAGTCTCCAATTTTTATGTTTAAATAACAAACATGTTATATTTATCTGCTCTGTGGTTTTGCACAGAGCAGCCATGATCCTTCTCTTCTCCTCTGCCAAGTGCTTCCACAGAAAGGTGCTTGCTATGGGGGCACCCATGCATGCTCGTTCTTGAGCCTCACTTAAAGGGTAAGTTCACTTTTACAGAAAAATCTTTAAGGTGAACTTACCCAGGATGCCCTCCTCACCCCCCCCCCCCCCAGTCCCATTGACCTGGAGCGCACAAATCTCCCGTGCTGAGCGAGCCCCGGTATAGCCGCCTCAGGGATCTGGGGCTGAATCTCCAAAATGTACCCCATCAGGAGGTACGTTCTGGAGCATTCTAATTGGTCGGCACCAACTGATCAGGACCCGCATAGCCCGTCCTGTTAGTGTGCCAGAAGATGCATGAATGCGAGGGGATTTCTAAGCAGCACATCCTCGCTTTCATGTTTATAAATGTGGTTGAGCAACTATAGTGTAAAATTCCTTTCCCTTGAAATGTCATACTTGCAAGTCAACCTGTTTGTAAACTCTGACATCGAAATTCTCCTATTTGCTCCATTTTTGTCTTTTTAAATATACTATTGAAAGTGGTTTTATTATATTGTATCACAGTACAAAAAGAGAAAAAAACATGTTTAGCCAGCCAGAAACCCAGTTTTATCTAAATAAATATTATTGGTTCAAATCATTTGGTGGAGGGGGGATTATGGTGTGGGATTGTTTTTCATGCTTCCAACTTTGTGGGAACAGTTTGTGGATGGCCTCTTCCTGTTCCAGCATGACTGTGCACCAGTACACAAAGCAAGGTCTATAAAGACATGGATGAGTGAGTTTGGGGTGTAGGAACTTGACTGGCCTTCACCTCAACCCAATTGAACACCTTTGGGATGAATTAGAGTGGAGACAGTGAGCCAGGCCTTCTCAGCCAACATCAGTGCCTGACCTCACAAACGTGCTTCTGGAAGAATGGTCAAACATTCCCATAGACACACTCCTAAACCTTGTGGAAAGCCTTCCCAGAAGATCTGAAGCTGTAATAGCTGCAAAGGGAGGGCCAGCTTAATATTTAACCCTACAGACTAAGACTGGGATGCCATCAAAGTTCATGAGCGTGCAAAGGCACGTGTCCCAATACTTTTGACAATATAGTGTATGTACTTCCCTCCTGAAGTTCCTGTGGGCAGGGAGGTGGATAAGAAATTGAGTCCAAATAAAGAAGGTGATTGGTTTTCAGATTTGATCCATTATTATAATGTGTCACACCTAGCCAGGATCATGGATTGGTGCTCCTTTGATGTTCACAAACCATGGGTTTAACTCAAACAGGACTTTACCCCTCCATGGACCTCCTTGGATCACAGACAAACTCCCTTCAGAACTTCCTGTCCACAACATTCTCTAATAGGGCACACATGTGCAGTGGCCAAAAATATCCTCCATTCCTGTACTTCTCTCTCCAATATTGGGTTCCCTGGCTTTATCTCTGGGTTTCTTTGATGCAACTTTTCTTATTATTTTAGGTACTTATATAGTGCCATCAATTTATGCAGCTTTTTACATATACATTGTACATTCACATCAGTCCCTACCCTCAAGGAGCTTACAATCTAAGGTCCGTAACTCACATGCATATATACACATACTAGGGGCAAATTTAGATCTAATTAACCTACCAGCATGTCTTTGGAGTGTGGGAGGAAACCGGATTACCCAGAGGAAATCCACACAGGCACAGGGAGAACATGCACACTCCAGGCAGGTAGTGTCATGGTCAGGATTCAAACATGCGACCCTTTTGCTGCTAGGCAAAAATGCTACCCACTACACCACTGTGCCACCCGGTCCTGCCTAGACAGGCTACACTTCTCAGAATGGGCTTGTCTCTTCTCACCTCCAAAAATCCATGTCCATTATGGTTCATCATTAGGAACCTGGCAAATACTCAAACTATCACACATTCTCTGTTCCATACCCAGGTATAGTGAACTATTCAGAGACCTCACATGTCAGCACGTTTGATTACAGACATTGTGTTTTGACATTTTTTTACTCATGAGGAATTGTAAAGGTAACATATCCATCTACTACTGTCACCATCTTTTATCCACTATGCCTTGCATATTGTATTGCATATTTTCCCTTTTGCTTCAATTGCAAAATTAAATGACATCTTATTTATGGATATTGTTTACCAAGTGTCCCTTGTTTTATTATATCCCTCCCTCCTGTGAGGTCTCCCAAGAGCCAGGTGGGGGGATCTGGTGGGAGTGTAACTTATATCCCGGGTGGACGGTGCCTTTTAAGTGGGTGTTGATCTGATCATTAGCATCAGGTGGCTATCTTTCTGTACATATTATGTGTGTTTGTTGTGTCTTCCTTTTTTCTTTTTTTCTTATTTCCCAATTAAGCCCAGATAGTATTATATTTTGGCTGATGCTAATTTTCGCAAATTTATTTGCAGATGAAATATTGTCTTTCTATGCATGAAAAACAGCTTCATTAAATGTCCTGAAGAAGTGGATAAATCAGCGAAATGCATAGACAGAAGCTAACATTTTTAGTTTGTACCAATTTATCTACATCATTTGGAATAGTATTTTTAATATTGGATTTTATATGGTTGATTAATAAAACTGTATACTTTTTATTAAATTTGATGGTATTATCAGTTGTTTATGTAACACTTGTGGGTATATTTAAAGTCCCAAGTATCCATTTCTTGCCCTATTCTGAGACCTCATCCCAATTTGAGATGTACTTGTCCATAGTCTTTCGTTAGCATTCTCTACTTTGCAAGAGGCATATGAGAGTTTACTCCCATCCAGGGGTAGGCAAACTGCGGACCTCTAGCTGTTGTAGAACTACATTTCCCATGAGGCATTGCAAGGCTGACTGGTACAATTACACCCAGAGGCATGAAGGGACTTGTAGTTTAGCAACAGCTGGAGGGCTGCAGGTTGCCTACCCCTGCTCCCATCTTATATAGGCACATGGGAAAAGGAACTGAACTATACATTCATGAAAGCCCAGATGGACTGCATGTATACTTTTGCACACAAGGCTTCCATGAAGGCCTTCATAAAATGTACCCTCGGAGTTCACATAAGTGTTGTTATTGTCTCCAGCACAGGGACACACTTCTGCAAATATGCTAGGACTGCCTGGTCCTTGCCCATTTATGGTTTGCTCTCTGTCCAATTATTATGTTACAAATTGACAAAGGTGACCCTCGATAATGCTCCCATGGCCTTCCTGCTTCATCTTAACCATTTCTCAATTAAACAGCAAAATAACTCACTTTTACTCTCATGCCAATGCATGATCTCTGCATCACAGGGAGGAAAAATTATAAAACATGGTTCTACTGGTAAGATTTCTGCACTACACAGAGTATAGTTCTCATCTCCCCATGTTCATGTGCTGACCCTTTGTATATTTCTTTTTCACTGGCCCTATATCAGGGAGTTTCCTTGAAATAAAAAGTATAATGAAACAAATCAAATGAGCATTATATTAGTATTATTTTAAAAATTGTCTAGAAACCCAGAAAATGGTTACAAGCCTACTCTGCTAAATTAATATAGCGAGGTTAGTGGACAGCATATAACAGCACCAGTTTATTTTTCTGTAAAAAACATTGTCATCAAATGAAATGAAAGAAATTCAACATCAGATGATATCTCCCCATTAAAATAGTGATGCAATTTTCATATGCATCCAGATGTATATTCTTCATAGTTAGGATTATCTCTGGTTTAATTATTTTACTTGTCATTCATATGTAAATGATTATGAATAGGTGTATCTTCTGCCCCTATGGAAACACTTCACACCTGTATGAAAAATATGTCTTCATTTCAACAGAGTTATCAAATTGAATTCAACAGTCTGCAATTATAATAGTTATTCTATGACAAGCGATTACATATAACATATGTCATTTCCATAAGGTATACATGTGTACATATCTTAGCATAAGTGATAAGTTCTTTTCACTCAAATTAACTAATCAAGTTATATTGTTCAAAAAGCCCATTAGATAACATGTTTGTTTGATACAAGATGTAACATAATATCAACAAGAATCTATTTATCTTTCGTTGATTGCAGGTTGTCAAAGCCAAATTCCATCACATATTTTTAATTTGAATGCATTGAGAAAAGACTGAAAACAATGTTTTTCTCATTGCTGTCTGTGCTTCTGTTAGGGAAATGTATCCTACTTTTCCTGTCCACATGACATTCTGTCATGCACCATACACACATGGTATTACCAGGACATGAAGTTGGGTTTTGATGGTGTAAATATCATAAAAATGTAATATATTTACTTTTTGTTCTATATTGTATGCACCCCCAAAGAAACTGATCTGTGTGACTAGAGTTCAATGATCTATAAAATTAGATTTTTATATACAGTATGTAATTATAGAGAGCAGAAGTTAGTTTAACCAGAGGACAAATAACATTCTTGTAAATATTAAAAAATCTATGTAATGCCAGGAAATTTGAAGATCAAGACAAACAAAAATTTTCTTTTGCAAAAAACGCTTATGAACAAGACATGATTGGATCATTTTAGAAAAAGGAATACATTTTAATAGTTTTTCATTTCATTTTACACAGAATGTGTGGCACATCTAAAAAAAAAAAACTTAAAGTGGCTCTGTTTCTTAAATAATAATCAAAATGCAATGTACTGTGCTATAAGGCATACATTGATCAGCTCTCCTGCTACCAATGCAGATGCGGGCTGTTTTACTAACTGAGCTGAGAATCTTCGGTCAATAGATTGTGTAAAATATCACTTTAATTATACAATTATGTGCAGATGCAATGTAAAGTAAAAGGGAATTTGCTTTTAAATCCATTGGATAGTTGAACTGACTATTCACATAATTTATTGTGTAAAGATTCTAAATTCCTTTAGTACTTTAGCCTCATCATGATCTCTACAAAAATTAATAAAATCTAATATATGAAGATCCTGCTAAATCTGACACACCCAGAAGTGTTGTTCTCCTGTTTCTTGTAGTGCACTGTGGTTCACCCCTTAGCTCCCACAGTGCTCAGTACCAATTAATTACTAAGTGGTTAAATAGTCTTCATTGTGCTTCTAAAATAATAACAGTTATATTTAGCACTTGCGATTCTTGACTTCACTTTGATATAAATTACAGATACTTTTAAAAGGTGCTGCTAAATACTAAGCATTTTGAATGGGTCCTAATGCATGCAGAATCACCTGTATTGCAGAGCACCACAATGTACAATGTATGTTGCAGAGGCATTCAAAGAACTGCAGCAGGGGGCCTAACATTTTCATTCATTGAGGTGCATTACAGTTCGTTCATTTTAAATAAGCAATCTAATGCATTGTCCCTCAACACATGAAAATGAGTGCACTGAGGAGCTTTGCAATCCTCAGCTAATGCAGATAAGGTTTCCTAATCCCATGAATGATCCTTTGCACTGCATACACTAAAACATTCTGATATTAACCTCCCTGGTGGTATGATTATTTCAGATTTTTGGTGCTGAAAGTGCTACGATTATGAAAATTGCATGAAAATTTGGCGTTTTATATTATAGGCCTGTAATTCTTAGCAATAACTCACTTAAATCTGTCCAAACAAGAGTCTATTAGACATCCCGGGTATGAAAAATGAAATCATAAATTATAATATAATAAATAACTAAAAATAATTATCAAAAATAATAATATAATAGTAATAACATTTATTCAATAATGTAATCAAACCAAAAACACTGAAATTTGCTCATTTGCAGAATTGTCGCTGTCGTCACTTTCAGTTTCTGATGATAAATTTCCCCAAAAATCAGTATCACTCAATTCTGCAAATGATTCTTATTTACTATCGCTGTTTTCTAGCTGATCAGAAACCACTTTTGACGCAAAGGGACACTTTTTGGTTGCTATGGACATTCTCATGTTTCCAGGCAGAAAGAATGACATTTATAATATAAAAGTGCATGCAGGGCACTGGGCAAACCACTAGGTACAAAGGGGATGTGAAATTTTTTCATACAGTAATGTAATCTGTAAGATTACAGTGTACTGTATGTATGCTGTGTGTGTTTCACTTTTTGAATTTCCAGCCGCTCTCCGTCCCCATGCGATGCGACGCTCGCAGGGAAAGGAGCCCGGCACACAGGAGTCATCTGGCGGCGGACACAGCCCGCAGACACGGCGGGGGACATCGCTGGATCCAGGGGACAAGGTGAGTAGCGCTGCCTGGATCCAGCAATGCAATCCCGAGTGTGGCTTGGGGTTACCGTTCTTGGTACTGAAAATCCACCCCGAGTCCAAACTCGGGAACACCGTCAGGGAGGTTACGTTTTTTTATAGAAAGTTTCAAGTAAGTACATTGAGTAAGCATACACAGATGCTTCAAAACATACGTACCAAATAATGCATGGCAAATACAGAGAAAAGAAACAACAGCATCAAATGTGTGTATTTTAAAACACAGATCACAACACAAACCATGCAAATTACAAGTTATAGTGGTTGCATTCGTTTTCATTTGTCAGGCTCAGAACATTTTTAGCCAAAACTATAAAATATTGGTTGATCTTGCTAGCAATGCAGTGTTTACTGTGAACAGAACTGACAGTACAAACATTGTTACCTTTTTTTCTGTAAACTATTAATTCAATAACCACTCATATAACATAGATGAAGAGCAGAATATGTGTTTGGCATGTTAAAATCTTGTTTAAGCAAGATATCAAATGAATCATTATACAAAATAATAAATATGTAATATAATAAGTATCATTGGTATTGAATATTAACCAAATGAAAATGGTTTTCAAAATATGATCAACAAAAATAAATCAGATTATTCCTAGTACAATCATTCTTAGTAAATAGTAGGCTGCTATCAACAATAGCAAGCTTTTTGTGTTAAAATGTAATCTAAATTCACAGAGGAAATGTTTATGTATAGTAGAGTGTTGCACTGTTTTAGCTATCGCTTAATGCACAGAGTCTGCAGTTTAATATTCTTTTTTGGCTAACTGACCTCAACCTTAATAATGATGGAAACCTTGGAATATGTATGGTTTCTTTGTCAGGCATTCTAATCTGCAAACGTTCTGCACAGGATGACATCAGAAATACTCAAAGACCTCCATGATTTTCTAAAGGAGTAGAGTCTGTTTACTTTCAAAATGACATTTTTAGTTATCCTAGTGAATAAGGTGAAACAAAGTTAAAATTCACTTTGCTTGTTCTTGTATGTGGAAGATTTATTTTGTTATTGTTGGATGCCTTTGATATGTTGCAATCTTTCTCTTTTGTACTGCTTGAAAATGTAAAACTTTAATATACAGATTAAAATACTAAAATTCATGCTGCAACAACTACCCAATCATGTGCAGGGAAATACTTTAAAAGGCAGGATTTTCACTTGCATATGATTGGATGGTTGATGTCAGAACAACTTCACTTCATTTACTAAGCTAAGTGAAAATTGTGCTTTGCAAAGAAAAAAATCACTTAGCTAGTGCATGCAGTGAAATTGTGCTGAATTTAGTCATCAAGACATGTGCCAGCAAAAATCCTGTTTATGTAATTCTATTTGCATATGATTGGGCATTCTTTGCAAAGTGAATTTTCATTTGTTCTATCGTCTATTCACTAAGATGAGCAAACTTCATTTTAAAAGGAAACATGCACTATGTATTTAATAAATCAATCCCTATATGTTAATCTTCTTAACCAATTACATTTTTATTTCAATAATTTTTATTGAATTTTCATAGAGAAATAGAAGACATTGGTACAATTTGTAGTATAAAATAACATATATCATATAACGAAGAATCATACATAGTGAGTCACAAAGGCTTCTGAACTTGAAGTCTGTATCACCGCTTGAAATATGGCAAGGATGTCACCCACCACCACCCAAAATCCCATAGGGGATCACACTGTGTCAGGGGGTAGAGGGCGGCATGACCAACCTGTAATAGATTTTAACTTCCAGTGAGTTTTTATTTCAAGAGTTACAGAGACATACAAATGTCAGGTTTGGTAAGTAGAAAGTACAATCATAAAGTAATCAATTTTAGCGAAATGAGTTTGAGGTGAAACGAGTCAAGTTTCCCTCGGCACCCCAAATGGGGACAAACTGTGCACAAGGGAACCCTGCCTGCTAAACAAGTTAAATATGCAACATTTATGAAAGGCACTTTTGGCATATTAATGTAGTGGAAAAACAGCCTACAGCATGCAAGATTAAAAACATGCACACCATTATGTATTTCAGAAGGGTCTCCTGTAAGAGACAGCTGGGAGTAGTCAGGAAGGCTCAGCAAGGTGCCCCTAATAGGGCAACATAGAAACCTAACTTCAGTGAGCCTTACCTCAGGGCTGACAAGAGACCAGTTTACTTGATATATTAAAACCAATGGAGGGTAATAGAAGCCTTGGGAAATAAAAGAAGAGAGAAGAGAGGGAGATTGGAACAAAGAAAAGGTTGAGAAAGAAAGAAAGGGACGCCTATCCACAGGATGAGCATCGGGTTAAAGTCAAGCTGGGACTCCTGGTATTAAAGAAATTCCTGCAAAATGAGCCCAGGGTTCCCAGGTGGTCTCAAATTTTCTACTATTGTCTGTGAGGGAACTTGACAGCTTTTCTTGGGTCAGGATACATGAAATTTGGTGTTTCGCTGCAGCGAAGGAGACTTTAGGTAGTTTCCATGCATTCCCTATAGTCAGCCTGGCTCCCAAGAGTATAAAGTGAATGAGTCTTTGACCATATTTGGGAATCTTGGGGAAGTCTAGATTGAGCAGAGCTATGGCTGGGGTCCTGGGGAGTTGGCAAGTTGTCACTCTGAAAATGAGATTAAAAATCTTGCTCCAGAAGCTCCTAATTATGGGGCATTCCCACCAGATGTGGGACATGGTTCCTATGATCTGGCATTCCTGGAAACATAGTGGGCTTGCTGATACAAAAATTGAATCCAATTTAGAGGGGGTCAAATACCATCTGGTTATTACTTTAATGCTGACTTCCATTAAGGCAATGTTTATTATACTTTTCAGGGCTCTGGAGTATGAGGCATGCCAACCCTCCAGGTCCCATTCCCTTTATAAGTCTCTCTCCCAGGCCGACATATAAGACATTTTGGTTGTAGGGAGGGCAAGTGACTGGTATATAGTGGAAATCCCACCCCTTTGTACCCCTGTTTGGCCACACGAGCGTTCGTAGTCAGTGAATTTGGGGGGTAAGGTTTGTTGGGCCAGATTTTATGGATGAAGTGTTGTATTTGCTGGAAGCGAAAATATTCGCTTGCGGGTAAATCGAGTTTATTTAAACAGTAATTCATATTGATAGGTCCTGTTGAAGTGTAATAGTGACCAATCCTATACATCCCCTTGTCTAGCCACCATTTAAATGATTTTATTTCAAGGCCCGGGGGGAAATCCGGGTTGTGAAAGATGTGAGCCAGGGGGCAGGTGATTGAGACTAGGGAGGGTAGTGTTTTAAGCTTGTCCCAGAGGACAAGGGCTTTGGAAAGTATGGGAGAGAGAATTGGGGGGCGCTTCTTGGGGGAGACCCAGAGTAGGAAGTCCAGGGTATATGTCAGGAATGCTTGCCTTTCTATATGTAACCAGTCAGGTTTCTCTAGCCTAGAATAAATTGCTGACAGTTGCGCATGCCTGGCCGCCCGGTAATACCACAGTAGTCTCGGAAAACCCAAACCACTCTTCTTTGTTGGATGGAAAAGGGTTTTTTGGGGTAGTCTGTATTCCCTCCAACCCCAAATTAATTTAATGATTTTGCCTTGAAAAGCAGTCAAGTGGTCTCTCCTGACTGGTATTGGGAGGGCCCTAAATAGATATAGCAGTCTGGGTAGTAACGTCATTTTTATTGAGTGGATTCTGCCCAACCAGGAAAGTTCCCCCTTGGTCCACGTCTGAAAGTCATGCTCTAATTTTTGATAAGCTGGGTGAAAGTTAGCCTCGCATAAGTGTTCAATTTTCGCTGTGGGGGTTATCCCCAGATATCTAATGGCAGAATCGCTCCATGCAAATTTGAAGGCGTTTTTTAGTTGGGAGACCATTTCTGGAGGGAGTGAAATGTTTAGAGCTACAGATTTGGTGAGATTAACTTTTAGACCGGAAACCTGTGCAAAGTTATCTAGAACCTTACAGAGGTTGGGGAGGGAAGTGATCAGGGATGTTTTAAAGAGCATGATGTCATCCGCAAACAACCCACACTTATGTGTCTGAGAGCCACACTGGGTTCCCTGAATGTTTGGGTTGGATTGGATGGCTATGGCTAGGGATTCTATTGCAATGGCAAAAATAAGGGGGGAGAGGGGGCAACCTTGTCTCGTGCCCTTGGGGATGTTTATCGATTTGGAGTAAAATCCCCAGAGTCATATTTGAGCCTTGGGGAATGAGTAAAGTGCGCTTAGGATGCCTATGAATCGTTGTCCAAATCCCCATCTTTCCATAATGTTGAGCAGATAAGGCGAAGGCCTTCTGGAGGTCCAGGGACAAGATCATAACTTTTTGTTTGGGGCCCCCATCCCAGTTGGATTGGAGCAGGGATATCAGGTCAACTGCTCTTCTAATTTGATCAGGTCTCTGTCTCCCTGGGATGAAGCCCACTTGATCTTTATGTATGTATTGATCTATGAAGGAGGCCAGACTATTTGCTAGGATTTTTGTCATAATTTTTAAGTCATTATTAATGAGGGATATCGGCCTATAGTTGCTGACATCTTCTGGATTTTTGTCTGGCTTGGGGATAACTGTGATATAGGCAGAGTTAAGCTGATAATCAAGTGGGTCTCCTCTCATTTTGGAGTTGAAGAATTTAGTTAGATGCGATGCTAGAGTTCCTGCGAATGTTTTATAATACTATGTTCAGAGCCCATCCGGGCCAGGAGCAGAGCCCTTTTCAGGTCCCTGTTGACCCCCTCCACTGTGAAATCAGCTTCTAATCGGTTTTTGTGGTCCATGGAGAGGGAGGGCAAAGAGAGGTCATCCAGAAAGGTAGAGACCTTTCGGGCCTCCTTCTGCTGGGGTCAAACCATAGAGGTGGGAATAAAATTCATGGAAAGCATGTAAAATCTTATAAGAGTTCGTTGTTGGAGGATGCTCTGGGGCCTTGATCTTGGGAAAGGCAAGGACTCGGGAGTGTGGGGTCAACCAATTAAATTTTAATAACCAAATTTGAAATGTGAAAACATAATTTTGTATGAGATATTAAATATATCATTTTTTACTTTTCACTCAATCCCTTGGGCCTTATTTACAAAACTAACAGCGCACATGCTGTTACATCAACGCATACACAGAGCAATTCAAAGAATGTAATCATATCCATACAATATTTACTCTACGTTCACACATGGTCACAGCTTACATAAGGCAAATTCACTAAATGTGAGCTTTGCTAAGGTTACTCTCAGGCACCTGTACTTACACCAAGTGAGAATGTACCAAAAAAAAAATGTTATTATTATTGCCCCAAGAGTATTGTGCGCAAGCATTTTGAAGCTGTCTCTTTGCTTGGTGCATGCACATTTTACAGTATATCTCAGTGAGCAGCCATGCTCCATATATATTTTTTCTAAACTTATCACAGATTTCAAGGGCACCTCATTAGAATATAATACAGACAATCTTCATTATTTTGTTGTTACATGGAGCACTTCAGCAGATCTGTTAGTAGATTACAATCACGGGACAGACATCTGCACTTGTGCAAACTAGTTTTTCAATTTTCACAGTTTTTTGCATTGTATACCACTATATCAGCCTCCAGTTATTCTGATATTCAGTTCTGTTCTTACACTAATATTCTTTAAATATCTTTACTTCATCCTGAGTTTCTTGGCGGGTTCTCATCCTACTTCATCTCCATCAAGGTCTGCCCCATTTCCTGTTGGACCTCCTAATCCTGGTAGTATCTAGGGTCAGTATCATGGGGAGGTATTACGATGCAATGCCTTCTTATGTCCACCCACCTATCCTACATGCAGTAGTTGCTATTATTTCCTAACATAATATATG
>BLSH010522051.1:570416-590253 GCA_018402905.1 Glandirana rugosa
TTTTCGTTTTTACCTCCACTTACACCTAGTAGAAGTTTGATCCAGACTTTTCATAATTAATTGCCATCTTCGGTATATTGACAAGATTTTAGTAGAATTTTGACACAGTTTTTTCATATTTAATCGGCCCTCTTGGGTATAGTGACAAGACGTGTGTAGATCTTAGACACACACAGTGAAATTTACTTCGGCCCTTATTGACTTGTAGACAAGACGTTTGTAGAAATTTCAGACACACAGTGAAATTTACTTTGGAGAACAGATGTTCAGTTATTCCTGGTTTCATTTAAAGTGACACACAGACTTTCCAGATGTGTGCAGAACAGATGTTCAGTTATTCCCGGTTTCATTTAAAGTGACACACAGACTTTAAAGATGTTTGCAGAACAGATGTTCAGTTATTCCCGGCTTCATTTAAAGTGACACACACAGATTCTAGATGTGTGCAGAACAGTGATATGGGTTCTCCCGGCTAATTTATACTTTTTTGACACAGTTTTAAGATGATTTTAGAACAGTTATATGGCTTCTACCGTTAATTAATACTTTTCAGACCTAGTTTGAAGATGATCCACATTCACCTCCATTTTTGCTTTTTTTATGTTTTTATTTTTTAAAAAATATTTAAAGTTATTTCCCTGTCCCCATTTCTTTGTAGGGCACTTGTCCCACCCTTACCCCCGTTTTCCTTCCTTTTGCAGACCTCTAGGACCTTCTTGGACTTTTTTACAGCAATTTTCAGAACTTTCATTAAAATTACCAGAACCCCGGACCCGAACCCGGACTTTTTTTGAAAAGTCCGGGTTCAGGTCTGGGTCCCGGACACCCCAAAGTTCGGCTTTACAGTCCGGGTTCGCTCAACTCTAGTGAGCATGGGTGATGGATGGGTGGACACGCATGGGTGAGCACGGATGCATGGGTGTCGGATGGGTGAGCACGGATGCATGGGTGATGGATGGGTGAGTACGGATGCATGGGTGGGCATGGATGGGTGAGCACGGATGCATGGGTGATGGATGGGTGGGCACAGATGGGTGGGCATGGATGAGGGTGCATGGATGAGGCTGCATGGCTGAGGCTGCATGGGTGAAGCTGGATGGGTGGATAGGGGTCCCTGCCTGGCACATAGCGGTGTTGTGGGCACTTCAGATCCTGCCCACAGCACCACTATGATTTTTGTCTGGCTTGGGGATAACTGTGATATAGGCAGAGTTAAGCTGATGATCAAGTAGGTCTCCTCTCATTTTGGAGTTGAAGAATTTAGTTAGATGTGGTGCTAGAGTTCCTGCAAATGTTTTATAATAATATGTTCAGAGCCCATCCGGGCCAGGAGCAGAGCCCTTTTCAGGTCCCTGATGACCTCCTCCACTGTAAAATCAGCTTCTAATAGGTTTTTGTGGTCCATGGAGAGGGAGGGCAAAGAGAGGTCATCCAGAAAGGTAGAGACCTTTCGGGCCTTCTTCTGCTGGTGCCAAACCATAGAGGTGGGAATAAAATTCATGGAAAGCATGTAAAATCTTATCAGAGTTTGTTGTTGGAGGATGCACTGGGGCCTTGATCTTGGGAAAGGCAAGGACTCGGGAGTGTGGGGTCAACCAATTAAATTTAATAACCAAATTTGAAATGTGAAAACATAATTTTGCATGAGATATTAAATATATAATTTTTTACTTTTCACTCAATCCCTAGGGCCTTATTTACAAAACTAACAGCGCACATGCTGTTACATCAATGCATACACAGAGCAATTCAAAGAATGTAATCATAGCCATACAATATTTACTCTATGTTCACACATGGTCACAGCTTACATTAGGCAAATTCACTAAATGTGAGCTTTGCTAAGGGTACTCTCAGGCATCTGTACTTACACCAAGTGAGAATGTATAAAAAAAAAATTGTATTTTTTCTAATGTTTTGGGGGTTATTATTATTGCCCCAAGAGTATTGTGCACAAGCATTTTGAAGCTGTCTGTTTGCTTGGTGCATGCACATTTTACAGTATATCTCAGTGAGCAGCCATACTCCATATATTTTTTTTCTAAACTTATCACAGATTTCAAGGGCACCTCATTAGAATATAATACAGACAATCTTCATTATTTTGTTGTTACATGGAGCACTTCAGCAGATCTGTTAGTAGATTACAAAGGGACAGACATCTGCACTTGTGCAAACTAGTTTTTCAATTTTCACTGTTTTTTGCATTGTATACCACTATATCAGCCTCCAGTTATTCTGATATTCAGTTCTGTTCTTACACTAATATTCTTTAAATATCTTTACTTCATCCTGAGTTTCTTGGTGGGTTCTCATCCTACTTCATCTCCATCAAGGTCTACCCCATTTCCTGTTGGACCTCCTAATCCTGGTAGTATCTAGGGTCAGTATCATGGGGAGGTATTACAATGCAATGCCTTCTTATTTCCACCCACCTATCCTACATGCAGTAGTTGCTATTATTTCCTAACATAATATATGCACTATGCCCCCTCCTTCCCCCATCAGAGTCCGATAACAAATCCAGTACTATCCAGTACTATCATTGGCACAAAGTGTTCATCTACAGTTTATCTATTTATATAAATACACACTTAGAAAATTGTTCTAGTAAACTCAACTAAACTTTTCTTTCTTTTTAGCTGTTGTCATTTTGTTTAGTATCCACAGAAACCGCAATGGTGTTAACTTGGCTAAAATAAAATGGGATGTTTTCACACATTCTTATTTAGCTTTACTGTGCCTTTACTTTTGAACAAAACATCTCTCAGATGTGGGAATTGTTTTATCCAGCAAAAATACTTATAAGAGATATGACATTTTATACAACAAATCATGTTCCAACGTAATGTACTTCTAACAATTTGTATTCTTGTTAGGCTTTAAAGTAGTGAAATAGGAAAGCAATACTTTAGATAAACGTTGTTTACTTATTTTAAATCCCAGAGATCAGAAAGTCAAGCTGCATTCATTGTTTCCTGCAAATCTTCCAATTACTGCAGTGATTCCATGATTCTATCCCCTATATACGCCCTCAACATAAAATGTGTTGTACGATTTTTAAATTACTTTTTCTTTGTAGATATACCTGTACTGATTTTTTGCTTTGATTTGCTGAACAAGCAGATAGTTGCCCTTCAATTCTGTTTGTAATTCCTGTTAAAATGCTGAAGTCATGTGTATTATAAACAATTGCTGGAGTTTTTTTATCAAAGAAGTTTTTCATCTTACCAAAGCATCAAACACTTTGCATCTTTCTATGCGATCACCAAGGCACCTACTACTAGCTTACGTCTTCCTCCCAAGCCACAATAGACTCTTACCAAACACTATCGCTTCAACTGGAGCGTTGACCCTCAGGAGTTTCCCTGAGCAAACTCGACCAAAACATATAAGAAAGAAGGTTTTCATCATGATCAAATCTGACCAGAACTTTGATGTCCATTAAGCTAATATCAATAAATGCCCGGGGCTTAAACCACCCAGCTAAACACTTTTCTATATGGAAAGAAGCTACCAAATCCAAAGCGGATATTGTGATTGTGCAAGAAACACATTTTAAGACAGATGATGCTCCTTCATTTCACCACAGAGACTTCCCCCCATGTTTTTTCTGTCAGCTATAAGTAAAAAAAAAGAGGAGTCCTCATTGCTATTAAGAATACTGTCTCTTTTAAACTGCACTCGAAGATGTTGGACGAGGGAGGTAGATACGCAATCTTAGTATGTACTATAAACGATAGACTATACACCATTGTAGGAGTATATGCACCCAACACCAGACAAGGCAAATTTTTTCGCAAGTTATTTAAACATATAACTAATTACAAAAAAGGAGAACTGATAATAGGTGGGGACATGAACTCTGTCATAGATCCAAAACTAGACTCAACAACCAGTAAAAAACATCGAACCTCCCTCTTATCCAACATCTTGCAGAGTGAGGATGTCTACGATACATGGTGCTGTTTACATGCATCAGAACATGACTACATGTATTATTCCCCTAGGTATAACTCATATTCAAGATTAGATCATTTTTTTGTTGATAAATGGATGTTATAACTTCCTCCGAGATTGAGGACATTACGTGGTCCGACCACGCGGTTATTTCTATTTCAATCTCGGAGAAAGGCAGCTGTGGATCTGTCTCACCTTGGAAATGTAATAACAAACTTATCAAAGATAAACCCAGCAGAGACCTATTCACACAGCAGTTGAAAGAATATTTCAGCATTAACAATACCCCCGACGCTAACATCTTTATGGTATGGAACGCGCATAAGGCAGTTCTTAGAGGTATCGTGATTCAACAAGGGGCCCGAGTCAAACGTTTGAGAAACACCAAACTAGACACGACACTGAACAACCTACGGGTACTAGAACAAGCCAATAAAAACAACCCAAACCCAGAAACAGCATCTAAATTGGCCACTACACGTTTGGAATTACGCTCTTTATTACAGGAGGACCATGTCTTTATGCTTAGCAGGCTTAAAATGAAGTATTACTCTTCCCAAAACAAAGCGGGAAAATTCCTAGCCTCACGCTTAAAAGCCCGCAGGATCAAGGCTAAGATCCCCTTCCTCTATCACCCCATAACTAAACAGAAACTTATTAATCCCCAGCAAATAGCAGACGCGTTTGCAGACTATTACGACTCTATATATAATTTAAAAGATAACAGCTCCAACCCGAGTCCCACGACGGACAACATTGTGTCTTTTCTCAATAAAATTGAATTACCAAAACTTACCACCACAGACTTAGAAACCTTAAACAAACCGTTCTCCCCAGTGGAAATAGAGAAAATAATTAAATCTATGCCATGTGGGAAATCCCCAGGCCCAGATGGGTTTAGTAATGAATATTACCATACATATACTGAAATTCTCACCCAACACCTGGCAAAACTGTTTAATACAGCAGCAGGGGGGGCGGCATTTCCCCCAGAGATGCTTCAGGCACATATTATCACGCTCCCTAAACCTGGAAAAGACCCTGACAACCCTGCTAATTTAAGACCCATCTCACTGCTTAACACAGATATTAAAATATACGCCAAAACGCTCGCACAAAGATTAAAAAACATTCTCCCACATTTGATTCATCCAGATCAATCCGGGTTTGTAGTTGGTAGACAGGCCTCGGACGCTACGAGGCGTGTGCTCAATGTGCTGCAGTTTGCGGAGCGCGGTCGGACGCCTTCTCTGCTGCTTTCTATAGATGCGGAGAAGGCGTTCGACCGCGTCCACTGGGGATACATGTCCCATGTACTACACAGGTTCGGATTCCAGGGCCCAATCCAATCAGCCATAGCAGCACTCTATTCCTCTCCATCTGCCCAGGTGTACACAGCAGGGATGTTGTCCAAACCTGTCCGCATCACAAACGGTACAAGACAGGGATGCCCACTATCCCCGACAATATTCAACTTAATGATCGAGCCACTGGCGGAAAGAATCCGTTCTCACCCTCTGATATCAGGTTTTCTCTTCAAGGACAGGCCCCATGTAATAAACTTGTTTGCAGACAATATCATACTCATGTTGACGAACCCCCAAATCTCTTTACCACAAGTACATAAAATTCTTACTGAATTTAGCAGCCTTTCCTATTATAAAGTCAACCACTCTAAATCCCTGATTATGGACCTTAATATCCCCAAACCAATAGCCAATAAACTAAGGGAGAGCATGCCGTACACCTGGACAGAAACAGGATTCTCATACCTAGGCATAAAAATAACACCGAAAAGCGACTCTATGGCAGAAAACAATTACAAACCATTAATTACAAAAATAGAGAAGGAACTAAAACAAATGGGGCAGACAGAGATGTCATGGGTCGGGAGACTGGCTGCCTACAAAATGATGATACTTCCGCAAATTCTGTACATCTTTAGGACACTACATGTCCCCCCACAACAACACCATATGAGCCTCTTGAGCTCTCAGTTGAAGAGACTCGTATGGCGGGGCAAAAGAGCCCGATGCTCACATAGTCATCTAATTAAACATAGAACAGCTGGGGGAATGGGGATGATAGACTTGAAGGACTATTATTCAGCAGTCCAATTAAATAATTTAAAATCTTGGTTTAATACCCAAGTAGAACCATTATGGCTAGAAATCGAAAAAACTCTCAACAAAACCTCCAACCCTTGTGATTTATTGTTCGCAGACTCTTGGATCAAACTCAATACCTCTAACATACCTCTAACCTCCAAAGCCTCCTTAATGGCCTGGAGAACACTGAGGGACACACCAGTTGAACATCTCCACTCCATTAAAATCAAAGTGCCACTCACCACACTAGAACATCTAATCCCGGACATTAACGTCCAAAACTGGAGTAGATACAACATACATTGGGTGGATGATATAATCCTAGGGGGTGAACCCAAAACCCCCAACCCAATGATAAAAGAGTATAATCTACCCCACCACACATTTTTCACACTGTATCGTATATATCATTTCTTGCGCAACTCCCCTCCACCCTCTATTCATATTCATGACAAGATTTGGCAGTATTATGTTGACACTTCCAAACTTTCTAAAGGAACTTCTCTTATATATAACATACTACAGGATAAACAGACACTCACCAAAACTAAACCAATGATAAAATGGGAAATGGATTTGGGATCCTCTTTCTCTGAACAACAATGGTCCATGGCCATTCGCTATGGACAAATTATAACGCACTGTGCCAACTACTGGGAATTAGCACTTAAAGTAACACTTAGATGGTATCTGACCATTAGTAGGTTAGCAAAAATGTATGACTCAAGCTCTTCTTTATGCTGGCGTGGATGCGGTGACCAGGGCAACATAATGCACATACTATGGACATGTCGTAGCATTCGAAGCTTCTGGAGGAACATATTCCAAATTATATCTGAAATAACAGGGATACTAACACCGACATGCCCAGCTTTGGCTATACCAGTGGTTCTCAACTCCAGTCCTCAGGACCCACCAACAGGCCAGATTTTAAGTATTACCAGACTAGAATACTGCAATCACTGAGCAGCAAATGATATCACCTGTGATGCATTTCAGTTATCCTGAAAACCTGGCCTGTTAGTGGGTCCCGAGGACCGGAGTTGAGAACCACTGGGCTATACTGAACCTGGGCATCGAGAAATTCCCAACCCAATTTCGAGGGATTATTGCCAACATCCTCCTATCTGCTAAAATAACAATCACCAGGCACTGGAAACAATCACAGGCCCCAAATCCTTCAGAGGCACACCCATTTCATACACGAAAAAGCTATTGCATTTCAGCAAAAAACCTTCGGCTCCTTTGAAAATGTATGGAAGCCTTGGGAAGAATGGTACCATATTGAACCCACTAGACAAGTTAACAAACTTTAGGGCCGAATATAGTACCCTCCTTCTCTTATATAAGGCCTTGTTTCAACCGTGATCTCTATAACAAACATGTTTTAATGATGAATCTATTATACTCAAAGACCCATATGTACTACTGTTCGGTTAGCACTGACCCTAACGTACTAGACTGTACATGTTTAAGTGTTCATTTATGTGTTCATGTACTATATACCTACTGACTAAAAGTCATCCTACATCTCTGTGAACTTATTGATCTCTTAAAGTGGCAACTGCGTCCGCTAGCACATGCAAGATGTACAATATTTATTTTTCTGTAAAAACTCAATAAATAATAATAATAGAGAAAAAAAAAATAAGTTTTTCATCTTGGCACTGCTGATCTCAGCCCTTTTCAGCAAATTTCTGTCTACATTTACTGTACGTTATTGCTCTGAATTTAAAAAAAAAGTCCTCACTGACCTCTCTAGCTGCAAGCATTTTGATTCAATGCATCCTTAAAATTTAGCTCAATCCTTACATTCAGTCTTGCGCAGTTGTACAGGCTCCTCTCCTGTACTAAAAATGCTTCATCAGATTTTACTGCACACTGTGAGCTTCTCACAGTGTGCATTAGAGTCTGCAGGAAATCAGATAGGACCCGCCTAATTTTCTGGTTGGCGAACATTCAGCATCATCTATCTCTTTCCTCCCCAGCCTTTTTGTGCAAGGCCCACACCTTTTATTCAATGGATTTTAATGCAGTCTGTCTAGGAACTCCAGACTGAAATCCGCTTATCAAGACAATTTTATATTTGCGAATACCCTTCTAATGCCTTGTACACACTAACAGTCGGAGCCGTTTTACTAACCATGCAAGGTTAGTTCAGCGATCTCCCCCACTGAGCTGTTGTGTTCTGACAGGGGATGCCCCCACCAGAACACTCCAATCAGCTCTCTCTGCCATTGGGTAAGAGTGCTGATTGGGGAGTCGGACAGTTGCTAGTTTTCCAGCATGCACATCCGACAGGAGCCAACCGAACAGCTGGCTTCTGTCGGACAAACTGCCAAACACACGGGCCGAATGTTGGGCGTTTTTTTTAACTGACCATTGTTCCCAACATTTGGCCCGAGTGTATGGGCCTTAAAGGAGTTGTAAAGGCAGAAGATTTTTTATCTAAATGCATTCTATGCATTAAGATAAAAAAAACCTTCTGTGTGCAGCAGCCTCCCCAGCACCCCCTAATTACTTTCCTGAGCTCCATCTCTCTCCAGTGATGTCCATGAGTGTCTTAACCATCCGGGACTCTCCTCCTGATTGGCTGAGACACAGCAGTGGTACCATGGGCTCCCACGGCTGTCAATCAAAGTCAGTTAGCTAATCAGGGGAGAGAGGGGGCAGCGTCAGGTCAGGGCTCTGTGTCTGAATGAACACAAAGAGCTGTGACTCGGCTTAGGTGCCCCCATAGCAAGCTGCTGGCTGTAGGGGCACTGGACAGGAGGGAGGCACCAGGAGCAGTGAAGAGGGACCCGAGAAGAGGAGGATCTTGGTTGCTCTGTGCAAAACCAACTGCACAGAGGAGGTAAGTATAACATGTTTGGCAGGGCCATCTTTAATATTGATTGGGCCCTATGCAAACATTTTCTTGGGCCCCCCATACAATTTCGCTCTCCACTTGCTCTGGGACATACAATAAATAATAGCTGGGCTCAAAATCAGTATACTAAATCAGATCAGACAGAGGTTACAGCATATCATTACCACTTACTGACTGGTTGCTAGAGGTTACAGCACATGATTTCTGCTTGTTGATTGGTTGCCAGAGATTACTGTATATCAATACTACTCACTGATTGGTTGCTAAATGATACTGCACATGATTATTGTTTACTGATTGCCTGCTAGAGGTAACAGCACATCATCTCTTCACTGCCTGCACACCATGTACTGGGGAGGTAAAGGGAATTTATCAATAGACAGAAAGCTTATAGGGATTCTATAACTCCTGGGATCAGTGGCAGTGCTGGGGGAGGGGAGGGTGTGATCAATGGAAATGTGTACAGAAGGTCGGCACTCCAAAACTCCAATGCAGTACATTTACTGATACAGTATGTGCAGAGATAATACAGCTGTGACCATGGCAGTTTGTCCCGCCGAAACGCATCTGCTGTTCATGTATTATCTCTGCACATATCAATAAATGTACTGCATTGGAGTTTTGGAGTGCCGACCTTCTGTACATATTCATGATTTGGATGTTTGAGGAATGTCTTGGTCTGTGCACCCACCAGGTGGATTTGGGACTTCCTTTTGGATCTAATACTCATTCCCTGTAGAAGCACTGCACACCTGTTATTGCTGTGATCAATGGAAATGCTGATTTTTTTTACCGACTACCAATATAAAGAGGGGTTTCAACACTGGCCACCAATGTAATAGGGGTTTACACTGACCACTAATGTAATGGAAGCATTCACAGTAATCTCCAATGTAAGGAGGGATTTACACTGACCACCAATGTAATAGGGGTTTACACTGACCACTAATGTAATAGAGGCATTCACAGTAATCTCCAATGTAAGGAGGGATTTACACTGACCACTAATGCAAGGGGGGCATTCACCCTGGCCATTAGTGTGCATGACAGGATTCTACATCAAGCCCCAATGTAATGAGAAGATTTACACTGACCACCAATGTAACTGAGACATTTAGCCTTTGCCGAATCAGAATCAGAATCAGAATCAGAAAAGGTTTATTGCCATGATCTGTAAACAAGGTTCACGGATTAGGAATTTGTCTTGGTGTTTTGGCGCAAAAGAAGAATAACAAAAAATACAAAAAAAATAAAAAATACTAAGTAAAATACACGATAAATACAAAAGTAATCACAAGATTTACAGGGTTGGATAAGATAACTGTACAGGCTATTTAGACTGGGACATGTGCAAATGCAAATGCAAAATTTACAGAGTCAAAGTGTCAAGTGGCAAAGTACAAAAATTACAGTGTGTAAAGTGTCAAGAGTTAAGTGTTCAGGTTCAAGTGAACAGGTTGATGTTAGGCTTAATGAACACAGTTGCAGGCAGCACTTTACTCCTGCCTGCAGCATTCAGTATAGGTGATGGAGGATATGACCTCAGAGGAGCATGATACACATATGAATGCCGCCTTTATGCCTGCAGCATTCAGTATAGGTGATGGTGGATATGACCTCAGGGGAGCATGATACACATATGAATGCTGCCTTTATGCCTGCAGCATTCAGTATAGATAATGATGGATATGACCTCAGGGAAGCATGATACACATATGAATGCCACCTTTATTTACATATGAATGCAGCTGGCCACCACTATTTACATATGAATGCCACAGCTATTTACATATGAATGCCGGTTATTTACATGTAAACACAGGGTCTGCAGGTGAGTCATCTGTACAAAACAATAGGGCAGAAATGGGCAGCATCAGCAGCAGCATTTTACACTGAGATATCGGGACAGAGCACAGGACTAAAACTTCAAGGGACAAGGGAATTTAAACTGGGATAGTTGGCAAGTATAAAGCAGCTGCTTTGGGCCCCACAACAATGACAGGGCCCAGGGCAGGTGACTCTTTTGCCCTGCCTTAAAGACGGCTCTGATGTTTGTTATTTAAAAAAAATGAAACTTTACAATCACTTTAAGATCCAGACAACTGTTTCATTGCATAGAAAAGCACATAGAGATCCAGTGATGATATCACAAGTTTTCAATGGACTCGACTTGATTGACTACTCAATCTTTTTTTGCAATCAAGTTTCTTTGTTTCTATGTTTCTAAAATAAGGCATATAATGAAAACTGAAAGTTTTTTTTTAAATATGTCATTGTCATGTTGGTGGGGGGTGGGGGGGTCAGGGAAGGGAAATATAAGCAGATTAAACTTCAGCTTAAATTTCACAGCAGAAGTGCCCAAGTTGTTCAATAGTCTCTCTGCAGTTCAACTCTTCTTCCCCCCATCACGCAAACTCTAATTACATTAGAAATGATAAGACTTGAATGATTTACAGCTAGCTATGGGAAGCAGGTGAAATGACTTCAATGTTTCTGCTGTGAGCTTTGAAGATTAATTGCTCCATAAGACCCCTTTCACACCAAAACGTTTTTCAGGCGCTTTTGCGCTAAAAATAGCGATAGAAAAGCACCTGAAAAACTCCCCCCAATACACCCCAGTGTGAAAGCCCGAGTGCTTTCACACTGGGACGGTGCACTTGCGGGATGGTAAAAAAAGTCCTGCAAGCCGCATCTTTGCAGCGATGTGGGAGCGGTGTATTCACCGCTCCTAAACCGCCCCTGTCCATTGAAAACAATAGGGCAGTGCTCCCGAAGCGATGAAAACCGATTCGGGAGCGCCGCTAACCGGCACTTTTAACACCTGTTTAACCCCTTGTGGAGGGGTTAAAAGCGCACCGCCTCCACCCCAAATAGCGGCGCCATAGCGCCGCTATTATGAGCGGCAAAGGGCCACAAATTAGCAATGTTTTACAGCTAACGCTCGGGTGGCCCTGATGTGAAAGGGGACTAAGTCCCACAGCTACCAAACTCAGTGAGAATTTTTTTTTTTTTTTTGCTTGTTTGTTTTTGTTTTGTTTTTTAAGTTCTTAATGCTCTTAATGCTTGTTCAGAATATGTAAATACATAATTTTCCATGGCCTGACCACGTGATCCCTTTAAGTACTTGCTCAAGGAGCAAATAGACTTTGAAAATGTACAATGTTGCCAATTCCGTACACCTTTGTAGTCTAGAAATGTGGTATTACTTTATTAGCATTAAATTGGCATTGGCATTATTGATATCACTAGGGTAACATATCACTCAAATAACATAACATTGATGTATATACACAAGAGAACAGATTGGGATTTTAAATGATGTCATACAGATCATATGCCTCCATCCCGGGTTGGGTGATACAAGAAAGGATGGGTGGGACTTTGAATGAAGCGTACAGGTTGTCAGCAAATTATTTATTAAAATAAAAATATCATCAGATTAGTATATTGTGAACAATGCATACGCATATTTATATATACATATTTGGGTATCTAGCCTCTCAGTTTCAAATAATACATATGGTATAGTAACAAGTACACAATTCATAAAAAGAAAGGATTATACATTGCATGATGAATTTTGGCACGGCACATAACAGCCACTTGTCAGGAGCATGCACGTGATTGATAACTGTAAACAATAATTGAAATTATATATAAAGATGATATCACCTTTTGACAGGTGTAGGAATGGATAAATAAAATTGAAGATATATATGGCCTACATACCCACACTCATGGCTGTGCAGTTTGGTGTGACACCCAAAACCGGGTGCTTCCCATAGGGGGTATCTCGCCTGGGAGCTGAGGTAAGGGGGCGACCCGCCAGCCCCAACAAGGACCACATCCAAAACACCATCATCCAAGAAATAGTGCTGTGTGTGACTGGGAAAACATAATTAATGTAATTCTGATGATATTGTATACACTATAAAGGACAATATAACCAAAACTGTATTTACCATAAAGGTACTTGTGGGCTGGTACTTAGGGCAGAAGAGAAAGCAAGCAACATTAAGGCCTCATACACATGGGCGTTTGCAAAAAAAATAAGCAAAACCCCGGGCCTGATGTCAGGGAAAAAATTGCCGTTTTTCTCGGCGTTTTGCATTGACGTCAATGCACGTTTTTTCACGCTAGCTTTCAGCGGCGTTTTCTGCCTCTATTCAAAATCAATGGTTCCCTATGGGAGCCCATTGATTTGAATAGAAGCCGCACCAGAAGTCGGATCACGGTGATCCGACTTGCTGCGCGACTTGTGTGCTAGATGTGTTAAAGGGGAGCCCCCGCAAAAAATTTGTGTGGGGTTCCCCCCCAGGAACATACCAGGCTCTGCGATCTTGGATCATGGATTTTAAGAGGAGCCCCCACGCCGAAAAAATGGCATAGGGTCCCCCCAAAATTCATACCAGACCCTTATCCGAGCACGCAGCCTGGCAGGCCAGGAAAGGGGGTGGGGACAAGCAAGCACCCCCCTCCTGGACCATACCAGGCCACATGACCTCAACATGGGGAGTATGGGTGCTTTGGGGCAGGGGGGCCCTGCGCCCCCCACTCCAAAGCACCTTGTCCCCATGTTGATGGGGACAAGAGCCTCTTCCCGACAAATCTGGCCGTTGGTTGTCGGGGTGTACGGGTGGGGGCTTATCGGAATCTGGAAGCCCCCTTTAATAAGGGGGCACCCCACCCTATGTAAATGACCACCATTTACCTGGGGGGAAAAAAGTGTACAAAAAAAACCACTACACAGCTTTTTAAAATATTTTATCAAATCCGCTCCGGCATCTTCTCCCCTCTCTTCTCCCTCATCTTCTTTCTTCGGGTCTTCTGCCTTCTGAGGGGTCTTCTGTGGTTCTGTGGGTCTTCTGCGGGGTCTTCTGCTCTTTTGCTCTTTTGCTGCTGTCTCCCCGGCTAGCTTCTCCCGTCGCTGCTTCTTCTTCTTCTCCTCCTTCTTCTGGAGATGTTGACTCGTCGCTCTCTTCCAATGCCGGGTCCGTGCTGCGCGGTTGCCTTATATTGGCATGGGGCGGGGCCACACGATGACGCCATCATGAGCCCCACCCTCATGATGTCACATCCTGGGGCGGGCCATCACATCCCCACCACAAGCCCCCACCCGTAGACCTCGACAACCAACGGCCAGGGTTGTCGGGAAGAGGCTCTTGTCCCCATCAACATGGGGACAAGGTGCTTTGGGGTGGGGGGCGCAAAGCCCCCCCTGCCCCAAAGCACCCATACTCCCCATGTTGAGGGCATGTGGCCTGGTACGGTCCAGGAGGGGGGCAATTGCTCGTCCCCACCCCCTTTTCTGGCCAGCCAGGCTGCGTGCTCAGATAAGGATCTGGTATGGATTTTGGGGGGACCCTACGCCGTTTTTTCGGCGTGGGGCTCCTCTTAAAATCCATGCCAGATCGAAGAGCCTGGTATGCTCCTGGGGGGGAACCCCACGCAAATTTTTTGCGGGGATTCCCCTCTAACACACCTAGCACACAAGTCACGCCGCAAGTCGGATCACCGTGATCCGACTTATGGTGTGGCTTCTATTCAAATCAATGGGCTCCCATAGGGAACCATTGATTTTGAATAGAACACATGATGAGGCTTAACGCTGTGTATACAACGTTAAGTAACCTTATTGAGTGTTTTGCCGGCTCGGCGTCAAAAACGCCATGACGCTGCAGCTTCGGAACACACTGTCCCGCGTTCTAGCTACAGCTCACTAACGCCGACGCCCTCTACTGCTCGAAAACGTCAACGTTTTAGAGGGCCATTGAATAACATGGAGAGCAGCAAAAAACTCCCAAAAACGTGGCATTACAAAACGTCCATGTGTATGAGGCCTAAAATGTATTAACTGTGATTTATTTTACATACTTTTTTCACTCCCCTGGCCACCGTTGAACAATGGTTGCTATCGTTAAAAAATTTAAAGTGGATGTAAACCAGATTCATGAAATTTGAGCTAGGCACATATATCTGCAGTGTTTTATTATCTTTCTCCAAAGCACTAAGTTCTGTGGCTGTCTTTTGCCCCGTAGCTCTGTTATCAGCCTGATAACTTCTCATACATTCTCCGAGATGGGGATAGAAATGTGTGTTGGGGGAGGTTGCTATAAATAATTTGCAGTTAGTTTGCCATCTAAGAGCAGAGATCTGCACATTCCTTTCTTCCTTTGCCTATGAGGAGAGGGGGTGTGTGCCTTTCCTCCAATCAGCTGTTTTGGCTGTATTCTAATAATCCACTCCCAGAGGTAACCAGGAGGAGAAAAACTGTAACAAGAAGAGCACTTTCTAAAGGATATATACAGATGAAGAAAGCAGATATACATGTAAAACTTATGTAGGGAGATTTGTTTCATCTCTGTGTATCATCTGAGGCTATTCACTTTACTGCGTATATGTGAGGGTTTACATCCACTTTAACCACTTCCCGACCAGCGCCGTAAATAGGTGGCGGTCGGCTTTGAGCGGCTCTACCGGGACATAGCCTGCAGCTGCAGGCTATATCCCGGTATCATTTTTTAGAGCTGGCGGTCGGCTATCCAGGGGTAACGACCGATCCAGCTTGAGAGTCGCTCGGTCGTTATCCCAGGGGGCAGGAGGGGACATCTCCCCTCCCGCCACCTTCCGCCGCTCTTCTCCGGCCTCTCCCCACCGGGAGACCGGAGTGATGATGCGGCACGTCCACCGGCTGGAAGGAGACCTGATAGAAGCCATAATCGGCTCCGATCGGGTCTCCTTCGGCGAATTCCGGAAGCGACATCACAACGTCACTTTCGGTTTACTTCAGAATCGCTGTTTTTGGCAATCTGAATACTGTGAAGTGCAAAGGAGGGATGGGGGGTCTTTTAGACCCCCCGGCCCTCCAAAAAGAGTACCTGTCACCATATATTACTATCACAAGGGATGTTTACATTCCTTCTGAGAGCAATAAAAGTGATCAGATTTTTTTTTAAAGGAACAGTGCTAAAAATAAATAACATTTTAAAAAAAATAAAACATTTAAAGCGCCAGCGTCCCCGCAAGCTCGAGCAGCAAAGAAAACGCATACGTAAGTCGCGCCCACATATGAAAACGGTGTTCGAACCACACATGTGAGGTATCGCGGCGATCGCCAGAGTGTGAGCAATAATTCTAGCAAAAGACCTCCTCTGCACCTCTAACCTGGTAACTGATAAAAAATTTTAAAGCGTCGCCTATGGAACCTTTTAAATACCGGAGTTTGTTGCCATTCCGCGAGTGCGCGCAATTTTCAACCGTGTCATGTATGGTATCTATTTACTCGGCGTAACATCCTCTTTCACAATATACAAAAAAAATGGGCTAACTTTATTGTTGTCTTATTTTTTAACTCAAAAAAAGTAACGTTTTTAAAAAAAATTGCGCTTGAAAGACCGCTGTGCAAATACCGTGTGACAAAAAGTATTGCAACAATCGCCATTTTATTCTCTAGGGTGTTTGAAAAAAAATATATAATATTTGGGGGTTCTAAGTAATTTTCTAGCAAAAAAAATGTTTTTAGCTTGTGACCACCAAATGTAAAAAAGTGGCCCGGTTGGTAAGTGGTTAAAGAACATATAAAGCCAAAGTGAAGGGAAATCTATCTTGGACAGTTGTCACCAAAACAACTGTACCCAATAGAAGTTTTGCCTATATTCCTGTTGGGGCAATAACCACAAATTTAAGATTTTCCCTCACTTTCAGTTCCAATGACAGAACAAACCATCACCAGGACAAAGACAGAAAATTAACCTTCCTAACAGGGACAAAGACAACAATAAAACCTGAAAGAGGTTTTAACTCCTGCTACTCTACACAAAACTAAAAAGAGAGGCTTGACTTTAGATATACTTTAACTATAAGGAAAGTGTGCAAGTGATGTTGAGAAGAGTCAGGAGACTCATAGGGGTTGATTTACTAAAACTGGAGAGTACAAAATCTGGTGCAGCTGTTCTTGGTAGCCAATCAGCTTTTAACTTCAGCTTGTTTAATTAGGCTTTGCCAAAAAAACCTGGAAGCCGCATCAGATGCTGCACTCTCCAGTTTTAGTAAATGAACCCCATAGTTAATGAAACACGAAGCCATCTCACTTTTGTCTTGTTAACTTGTTTGAACAGTTGCTGTAATAATAGTAATGTAATATAGAGCAGACAGTAGACATCTTCCAATAGTACATTCTAGAAGGACAAGAAATGATGTATACCACTCTAGGTGAGTGACTGTCAGGGATGCCTGTTTACAGCCGCACACTCAGGACTTTAGGGGATAATCCCCTAAGAATTAATGCACACAATGCTCTCAGCCAAGCACAGGGAGAAGTGATCGGCCAGATCAAACGTATCTTTAGGAAGTTGGAAAAATGTCTCGTGAAGGAGGTAAAAGCCTATTGGGAGAAAACCACCCTCACTGAATATTTGTCTGTGGAGCATAGTCCTAGGGGGCTCCGGATTAAAAAATTTTCGACATTCTATCTATTGAATGAGGACTTAAAGAAGGACTGGACAAAGGCGTTATCTGCTTGTTCAGCAGAAATCATGCGGATTATCATTACATCCAAGAGTATGGAATTGGAGTAATTACAGAGCAAAATTTCCTTATATCAACAGGAGATTCTGCCACTTAAGGATAATCCATTGTTTGAAGAGTTGGACCGCAAACTCAACGATAAAGTCAACATCATTGAGAAGGACACCATTGAGGGTAAGAAAGAAAAACTTCTGCGTGACAAATTGGATTATGATTTAGATAATGTCTATACATGGAAGAAATCCAATGTAGGTAATAAACCTCACTATTCACACTTCAAAGAAAAAAGAGTCAGTTTCTCAGAAGCAGAGACTGACCCAGCTGAGGACACTATGGCTCTTATGGTGTCTGACATGTCGAGAGATCTCCCAAGAGGTTCCAATGCAGTGACACAGTCCAGTACACTGATGGTCCCAAAAAACGGTCAGCTTCCCAAAAAAAAGAAATTTCAAAAAAAGAAGCAGCAACATACAAAAATACGAGGAGAGGAGGACAAAAGAACCAGAGATCCTGCCAACAACCACTATTCTCTCAGGACCCATCTACAGAGGAAGTAACTGATAACATCATCAACATCTCAAGTAAGGTATTGTCTGACAGTAACTTGTCTCTTTTGGGTAAAGGTCTGGGTTTTTGTCCGGTTACACATTTCAATCCATTTCAAACCGTTTTAGATGTTAACAGATTTGTGAGAAACCTGACTATTCACAGACACTATTTTGAAACAACAGATGATAATGACTTTGGAGCTACCCCTGATTCAACATCTCCAGACAACACTTCACATTTTACGTTTAAGGAACATTGTGCCATTTTGGACTTGGAGGAGCTTAATATGGAGAATCCAAATTATCCTGAGTCGGGACCACAAACGGGAGACACTCATCGTGTCCCTCTGCGGGTCCCATCCACATTTTATCCTATCCAGTCTAGATGTGTAGAAATGGAGAGATTCCAGAAGAGTGTGGAACGTGATTTGTTTAACTTAGCTACACACATATCATTCCACACTGTTCTTCTTGGGGATACTCTCAACAGGGAAGATAGGCTATCACTCAAATCCCTTATGAAAGATCCAACCATTACCATCAGTAATGCAGACAAGGGTGGGGCGGTGGTAGTCATGGATACAGATCAGTATAGGGATGAGGCTCTGAGGCAATAGAGTGACACCCGCACATATTCTGTTTTGAATAGTGACCCCACTAAAAAGTACAAGGGTGTGCTCAGATGTCTGATACAAAAGGGTGCAGGTATCGGAGCTTTCACTCCTAAGGAGGTTGAAGTCTTGATACCCGAGTGGCAGGTTCTATTAACACTTCACCATTTACCGAAAGTCCATAAAGCCATTCGTCCCCCACAGGGGAGACTTATCGTTTCAGGCATTGCTTCCCTTAACAAAAGGTTAGGGGAATGGCTTGATGGTCAGCTACAGCCCATTGTTCACACATTGCCTGGTTTCCTTAGAGATACCAAACACTTACTCCAGGTTATGGAAAATTTGGAGTGGAAATCAGGTTACCTCTGGGTTTCCTGTGATGTGGTAAGTCTTTACTCATGCATCCCCCATAATTTAGTTTTATAAACAACAACTGGGGGGTCAACCCCAGAGATAAGTAGTCCTTTACCTCCAGAAAAATGGAGAGGGAGCCTACTGCAGTAGTCTCTGAAAAAAAAACTTTATTAAGCAATTTAAATGAAATAATTCATGGTCACAAAAATGGAAGGAAATAACATCAAAAGGGGTAGGTACAACTCATACATAAAATTGACAACGTTGTCATAGATAAAAGTGGACCACTCATGAGCTCTGCCAGACTCTCACATTCAGTGCCAATATCTCATTAATTGGTGACTTCTTACAATGCATGCAATACAGGTAGGTGCATGTACATAGTTACATAGTTACATAGTTACATAGTTACATAGTTAGTCAGGTTGAAAAAAGACACAAGTCCATCCAGTTCAACCAAAAAAAAAATATACATATATATATATATATACATATATATACACATATACACATACAACCAAATAATCCCATATACAATACTTCACCCACAGTTGATCCAGAGGAAGGCAAAAAACCCCAGCAAATATATATACATATAAAAAAAAAACCAACTTGACCTACCTGAACACAGAAAAAAGTTGGACTGATTGATACATTGATACATTGATACATTGATACATTGATACATGTACGTGGATGGACATAACGTACGTAACATTCTTCAGTGGTTAATTACTCTATAACCGTGACTTACACTCTCAGACCGTCTCGAGTACTCACCAGGTGAAAATAGATACTGTTGCAACAGTTAAAATACATACTCAACATGGATGGGGAAAACTACAATAAAGGAAGGTAAAA
>BLSH010522051.1:607289-621457 GCA_018402905.1 Glandirana rugosa
GTAACTGTAAATGTGTCATTAGTCACGAAAAAATATTATAAAAATGCACTGATTACTGTGTAAATGTCAATGGCAGTGAAGGGGTTAACCTGCAGGGGGCGCGCTAAGGGTTAACTGTGTTCCCTGGGCGTGTTCTTACTGTGGGGGGACTGCCCTAGCTGGGGAAAGGAAGTGGTCACAGCCTTCATGTACGAGAAGGCTGTGATCACAGCCCTTCCCCCTCACACAGAGCGGAGGTCCGTGTTTACTTACACGGACCTCCGCTCATTCGCTCCGGGGGGGGGATCGCGGGTGGCCGGCGGCAATCGAAGCCGCCGCACCCGCTCCCTGGCCCCCCCCGAACACAGTGAGCGCGCGCGCGCGCCTCCGGCGGCGCGCGCTCACTAGGCTCGTGAGCGCAGCCGCCGTCATATGACGGCGATTTGCGCTCACGAGCCACCTTGCCGCCGTCAATTGCCGATCGGCGGTCGGCAAGGAGTTAAATATAGTGCCTAGGAGGGGGGTCCCCTTAGTCTGCCTGTAAAGTGGCACATCTGTAGCATGCATAGAACATGCCATATCAAAAATGACAATTGTAAAGAAAAAAACAAGTCAAATCACATTTAAAAGTCTCGCAGTTGCAAATGTTGGCACCCAGATATTGAAAAACAATAAAGAAAAAAAACAGCATGCCACCCCCCCCCCCCTGTCTATACCAGGCACTTTGGGTCTAGTATGGATTTTAAGGGGAACCCCACACCAAAATGAAAAAGAAAAATGGTGTGGGCCCCCCAGAATCTATACCAAGCCCTTACCTGGACATGCAGACTGGCAGGTCAAAAAGGGGGGGATGAGCGAGCCCCCCTCCCAAACCATACCAGGCCACATGCCCTCCACATGGGTGCGAACACCCGATGTACACCCTGCAAATTTGGATGTTCCCCAATGTTTGGCCTGAACTGATGACAACCTGTTCGCCCAAATCTGTTTGGTACCCCAAGAACTGTACAACATAAAATATAAAATTTACAAAGTATATAGATCAAACACAATTAAAACAAAGAAATCTAAGATTTAAACATTTTCATATGCACTTATGCACTTGTGTTTTCAGCAGCTGTAGTGAGTACATGACTGATCTATTCTTCAAAAATGTCCCACTAATTGTGTCTCTGCAGATATATTTTTGTTTGTGTCCATACAATAATACCAGTGTATCTGTGGATATATTTAGGGTTATGTTGATACAGTACTCTGCACATATATTATGACTGTTTCAATACTGTATGGATTGTGTCTCTGTGAACATATTTCTATTTGTGTCAGTATAGTACTGATTGTGCCTTTGTAAATATACTTCTGGGTGTGACAGTATGGCACTTATAGTGTCACTGTGGGGAAGTTTCTGCCTGCATTGACACAGTACTTATTCTGTTTTTGACAGAAAGTTTCTGAATGTGTCAGTATGGTGCATATTCTGTCTCTGTGGACTTATTTCTGGCTTTGTCAGCATAGATTTCATTCTACCAGCCACTTTATTAGGTACACCTATTCAATTGCTTGGTAACACAAATTGCTAATCAGTCAATCACATGGCAGCAACTCAATGCATTTAGGCCTCTAGACCTGGTGAAGATGACTTGCTGAATTTCAAACTGAGCATCAGAATGGTGAAGAAAGGGGATTTAAGTGACTTTGAATGTGGCATGTTTGTTGGTGCCAGATGGGCTGGTCTAAATATTTTAAGAACTGCTAATCTACTGGGATTTTCAAGCACAACCATCCCCAGGGTTTACAGAGAATGGTACGAAAAAGAGAAAATATCCAGTGAGCGGCTGTTGTGTGGACGAAAATGCCTTGTTGATGTCAGAGGTCAGAAGAATGGACAGACTGGTTTGAGATGACAGAAATGCAACAGTGACTCAAATAACCGCTGGTTACAACCAAGGTATGTAAAATATCATCTCTGAATGCACAGCACATCAAACCTTGAAGCAGATGGGATGATACAGCAGCAGAAGACCACTCCGGATGCCACTCCTGTCAGCTAAGAACAGGAAACTGAGGTTACAATTCACACAGGCTCACCAAAATTGGACAATAGAATATGGGAAAAATGTTGCCTGGTCGGATGAGTCTCAATTTCAGCTCGACATTCAGAAGGTAGGTTCAGAATTTGTCATAAACAAAATGCATGGATCCATCCTGCCTGCACGCATTTCATATTCAAGCCTTTCATCAGGGGCTTTTTTGCAGAAAGTATTAATTGAACTTCTCTAACGGTGTCTAAACATATCGTCTTGTAAAATCATGTGCAGTAAATGAAGGTTTAATCGGTGTATTGACACAGCAGAAGGTATTGTGTAGCTGCCTCTGTAGTAGTGTGACTGAGGGATCCGGGTCAGGACATACCAAGAGTCCTTACGATATATGGTTTCCGTCAAGAAGGGGGAGAAGGATTTACCCCAAGTCTCCTGGGGAATTCGCCCCCGGAAGGATCCCAAAATTACAGTGCTTGGTTCCCCCCCATAGGAGATATATGTCTGTTCAGTCTCTGTTTGGCTCCAAAACACTGCAGGATCTACCGCAGGTTCACCAATGCGGGTGGTGCCGTGGTTGAAGGAAGTCCCATCCACACACCTAGCTGCTTTGGCTGTGTATACGTCTTCACACTATGTTCGTCTGCTAGGCTGTGTGTTCTATGCGTCCATCGACTGTGCCGGCCCCTCCTTCTCTTTCAACATTTTGGTCTGGATAGTGAACCACTGTGATCATTATGGTATCTACATTATAGTGGTATCACTTCTAGAGGCACCTTATGGACTAATATACACATATGAGCACTTTTATCACTGTTTATTATTATTGTTCACAGGCACTTATATGCACATTATGATTGTTTATTGCATTAGGGTTTATTGTATATGATTTTATTATATATGTATTATGCACATGTATTCTCATATGTATGCACATTTATTAGTCAGTTTACATTAGAGGAAGCACTGCACTTGGATTATTGATTTCTTTCAGTGAAATAACTGCTCTATCCCACAGACATCCAGACTTCTATCATGCTCAGTCTATTTTACATAACACACACCCATCTGCCAATCAATCACTGGGTGTGTGCTGTGTAACCACAGCACAAGATAGTACAGGTTGCTTTGCACACAGACCAGTCTATTAATCTGTGTGCTGCTCTCTGTCTGCACTCCTCTGGTAATTTGTAATCTGGCAGAGTAGAAGGAGCTAGGAGCTAGAGCAGTGGGCGGGCAAAGGCAGGACAAAGGCAGGACATATGTGGGAGTGGGTGGGGTTTCACTGGCCAATCATGGGTGGGGCCTAATCATGATTCTCTGCAGAATGAAATCCCCCAGCTTCCCATGTGACATTTTTTTGCAGAGAGAATAGACGCAAATGGGGACAACATGAGTCTAACACAGGCAATTCAAAAACCAGGAAGTAAAGTTGTCACTTCACTAAAGGAAGTGCACATGTGAGCAGGAGACAAGGTAGACATCTCACCATCCTTACTGCTTTCTGCAAAACAATCAGTGACATGTTTAACAGACTGTATAGGTGCATAACATATTGATTTCTTAATTTTGACCATAGTTCTACTTTGAGGTTATTCACATAAGGGTTCTGAGAAGTGCCGACAGCTACATAGGAGCAGTTATAGCAGCTCACAAGGTTTATTAACACAAAATTTATACTGCTACATATCTTTGGCAAAAATAACCCAAATTAGTGGATATTATTTAGTCTGTGTGAAAGTTATAGGGTCTACCAGCTATGGTGCCAATCACTGAAATTTGATCACACCTAATCACACCTGATGTACTAACTAATCTCATTTCTTGAGACACTAACAAGCTAGGAAAGTATGAATACCCCCCAAATGACCCCTTTTTGCAAAGTAGACAGTTCAAGGTATTTAGTAAGATGCATGGTGAGTTTTTTGAAGTTGTAATTTTTTTCCCACAATTCTTGGGAAAATTAAGATTTTTTTTTTTACACAAACGTGTCATATTAATGGGTTATTTCTCACACACAGCATATGCATACTTGCAACTGCACCCCAAAATACATTCTGCTACTCCTCCTGATTATGGCAATACAACAAGTGTGAGACTTTTCCACAACCTGGCCACATACAGAGGCCCGACAGTAGCACCACCAGGTGTTCTAAAGGCATAAATTACACATTTTGTTTCCTGACTACCTATCACATTTATGAAGGCCCTGGAGCACCAGGACAATGGAATTACCCACAAAATGACCCAATGTTGGAAAGCAAACACCCCAATGTATATTCTATGAAGCATACTGAGTCTTTTGAATGGTTCATTTTTTTCCAGAAGTTTTTGGAAAATGTGGAAAAAAAAATAAAAAACACAAAGCATGTATGTACATAGCAAAAATGACACCCCAAAATACATTCTGCTACTCCTCCTGAGTATGGTGATGCCACATGTGTGAGATTTTTACACAGACAGAGGCCCAACATTGAAGTAGTACCTTCAGGCATTCTAAGAGCATAAATTACACATCTCATTTCTCAACCACCATTACACGTTTGGAGGCCCTGGAGCACCAGGACAATAAAATCACCCATAAAATGACCCATTTTGGAAAGCAAACACCCCAACTTATATTCTATGAGGCATAATCAGTGTCTTGAAGGGTTCATTTTTTTCCAGAAGTTTTTGGAAAATGTGTAAAAAAATAAAAGCGCATTTTTTTTTACACAAAGTTGTCCATTTATAAGATATTTATAACACATAGCATGTACAGAGCAAAATTGACACCCCAAAATACATCCTGCTACTCATTCTGAGTATGGCAATAGCACATTAGTGAGACTTTTACACAGCCTGGCCACATACAGTGGCCCACCATTGAAATAGCACCTTCAGGCATTCTACGAGAATAAATTACACTCATCTCATTTCTCAACCACCTATTACACTTTTGAAGACCCTGGAGCACCAAGACAATGGGATTGCCAACAAAATGACCCCATTTTGGAAAGCTAACACCCCAAGGTATAATCTATGAGGCAAAATGAGTCTTGAACGGTTATTTTTTTTTCCAGAAGTTTTTGAAAAATGTGAAAAAAAATGAAAATGCATTTTTTTACACAAGGTTGTCCATTTATAAGATATTTCTAACACACAGAATGAACATAGCAAAAATGACACCCCAAACACATTCTGCTATTCCTCCTGAGTATAGTGATACCACATGTGTGAGACTTTTACACATATACCATATACATTGACCATATACAGAGGCCCAATATCAAAGTAGCACCTCCAGGCATTCTACGAGCATAAATTACACATCTCATTTCTCAACCACTTATTATAGGTTTGAAGGGCCTGGAACACTAGGACAATGGAATTGCCCATAAAATGACCCTATTTTGGAAAGCAAACACCCCGAAGTATAATCTATGAGGCATAATGAGTCTTTTGAAGGGTTCATTTTTTTCCAGACGTTTTTGGAAAATGTGGGAAAAAAAAGAAAACACAAAGTTGGCCATTTATAAGATATTTCTAACACATAGCATGTACAGAGCTAAATTGACACCCCAAAATACATTCTGCTACTCATCCTGAGTATGGCGATACCACATGTGTGAGACTTTTACACAGCCTGGCCACATACAGAGGCCTAACATTGAAGTAGCACCTTCAGGCGTTCTACGAGCATAAATTACACATCTCATTTCTCAACCACTTATTACACTTTTGAAGGCCCTGGAGTACCAGGACAATGGAATTGCCCACAAAATGACCCCATTTTGGAAAGCGAACACCCCAACGTATAACCTATGAGTCTTTTGAACGGTTAATTTTTTTCCAGAAGTTTTTAGAAAATGTGGAAAAAAATGAAAATGCATTTTTTTTTTACACAAAGTTGTCTATTTATAAGATATTTCTAATGCACGGCATGTACATAGCAAAAATGACACTCCAAAATACATTCTGCTACTCCTCCTGAGTATAGCAATACCAAATTTGTGAGACTTTTACACAGCCTGGCCATATACAAAGGCCCAATATCCAAGCAGCACTTCCAGGCATTCTAGGAGCATAAATTACACACATAATTTTCTGACTACCAATCACATTTTTGAAGGCCCATATTTCTAACACATAGCATGTACATACCAAATAACAAAAGATTACCTGTAGTTTTAGTAGTGCAGTGGCCCACAGAGGAGAGCATCGGTCCAGGCAGCGGGCTGGGATATGGTCAGCGACAGCAAAAGCAATCGTCCAGGCAGCAGGCAGGAATACTGTCCATAGTTAGTACAGGCAGAGGTAATGTCAGCCCAACCAAACACAGCCAAAGCATTGGTCCAGGTAGGAGGCAGAGATGCCCATGTAGAAATACTGTCCATAGTCAGTAGAAGCAGCTGGCAGTGATATGGTCAACACAGCCAAATTATTGGTCCAGGCAGCAGGAAGAAACATGGTCCATAAAGTCCTGGGTCATTACAGGCAGCAATATGGTGAGCATAGCCAAAGTATTGGTCCAGGCAGCAGGGAAACATGGGCCATGAAGTCCTGGGTCATTACAGGCAGTGATATGGTCAGCACAGCCAAAGTATTGGTCCAGGCAGCAGGAAGGACCATCAAGCTTAGGGCCAGGTGGACAGGGGTAGAGGCTTCTCCCACCCAAATCTCTATGAAGCCTCCAGACACCAGACCCTGTTCTGGGAACACAGATAACCAAAAACTGTTTATCTATACTCATAATGCTATTCTGAAGCCTCTCATATATGTGAGACCCCTGTGTACTAAAGTAGAAGGGCAAAAGATCAGTCCAAGTGGCAGGCAAAAACATGGTCAATTAACAGGCCGAGGTCGGTGCACGTGGAAGTCAGAAACATGGTTTAAAATGGCGGGCAAAGGCATTGTTGGTAAACAGGCTGAGGTTGGTGCAGGTGGAAGTTAGAAACATGGTTTAAAAAGGCAGACAAAGACATTGTCAGTAAACAGGCCAGGGTCAGTTAACGCGGAAGGTAGAAATATGGTAGTAGGCAAATGAGCCACACAGGTATTTGAAATGGGGAAATGACAGTCTAAAAATAAGTGGAACTGTTATCTAATGGTTGTGTGGTAACTTTTGAAGCAATCTCCGATGCATAGGCCAGGTTGCGAGGGACATTGGGGGCAATAATAGCTGGTATCTCTTCTAACTCCTCCTCTGGCGCATACACAGCATTTCTTTTGGCGTCTTCTTCAGAATTCTGTGGGGGGGAATGCTATAGGGAAAATGTTGCTTGTGAAGTTGACTCACACTATCAGAGCGAATGCTTCCTGGGGTGGGTCCCCTTGCTGGTAAATGAGGGTAGTTATGACATCTTCAATGTATTTGAGGTAGGTGATGGGTTGGTTTATGGTTGAGTTTTGGTAGCAGGCAAAGAAATTATATATGGCCATATGAAAAAGATGAAATGCAACTTTTTTATACCAGTAATGGGGCTTTCGGGTTGACAAATATGGTTGTAGCATATGGTAATTTAAATCCACCCCCCATTAACAGATTATAGTCGTGGACCCATTCCGCCCTCTCTTCTCTGAATCTCCACCAAGGTGTCATTGTGGATAATAGAGAGGATGTGAACATCTTGTCCCTCCACTTCATGGCCGACACTTCTTCATTTCTCGTGAATGTAGATTCCCCGCTTTGCAGCTTTTTTGATAATACATTTTGTGAGAAGCCCTTCTGTTTTTGTTTTTTTTGTAGGTACCGCAGACCAGGGTTTTTTCACTATATAGGTGACGAAAAAGGGGCAATCTAATATAATAATTGTCCACATATAAATGGCATCCTTTTTTGAACAGGTGGTATGCCAGCTCCCAGACAATTTTCCCACTGTTTCCGATATATGTGGGGCACTCAGGGGGTGGAACTGGGAATCTTTGCCTTCCATAAATATGGAAGGTGTACACATATCCAGTGGCTCGAACACACAGTTTATTCAATTTTTTACCCGTACCTGACTCTCTTACTTGGGATATATTGTTTGAACTGCAGCCGGCAAGAAAAGTGGATAAGGGATTCAGTCACACAAATGTTTTGGTCTAGGATAAACACTTCAGCTGGGAAAAATAATTCATTAGGGGACATATTTTGTACAATTTGTCGTGGTTGGGGTGATCTCGGGGAGGGCACTGCGCATTGTCGTTAAAATGCAGGAAATGTATAATCATGTTGTAGCATGTCCTGGACATGACAGCAGAATACATATTGGCATGTGGTGGGTGAACCAATAGACATGGAGGTTGTTCTTCTTTGTAAGCCCCATATTGAATGTAAGGCCCAAAATCTATTTAAATTCTTCTAGTGTGAGAGGTCGCCATTGGAACATGTGGGCGTAGGATGAATCGAGGTTAGCAGCAATAAATTTCTCTGTATTGCACCATATTCTGCAACAAATCTTCAGGAAAAATAAATACAAATAATCCAATTGTAAAGAATTTGTAGTGTTGGGCTGCACATCTGGCTGTGTAATGAAAGAAGGGATTATAGCTGACCCTGAGCTGGCAGGCAACCATAAGGGGTTTGCCAGGGCATCGGGAAGGTAGGATTGGGCCCAGGTTTTTTGGGTTGGGTGTGTAATTCCAGTACTGGTACTGGGCTCTTCCTGGGGTCTGGTGCTGCTGGTGGTAGGCAGGTCCTCGGATCTTGGTCCCAATCTCCTTATTCTTTTAGGAGGGGTGGTTTCCTCCACTGACTCGGACTCCGATCCACTACCCTCTACTGGCTCGTATTCCGAACCAGAATCGGATGATGGGAGCTCCCAGCTGCTCTCATCATCTGACATGGTAAGCATGCCTCCTCAGCTGTGTAAACTATTTTGGCCATGATGACAGTACTTATCAGTGGGTCTGTGTGATGGTACTGATTTATGGTACTGACAGGTCACTAATGGTGGGCCTGTGTGGCTGTAATGATGGCAGTACTGATGGCAGGCCTATGTGGTGTTGCTGGTTGTGGGCCTGGGTGACTGTACTGATGGTAGCACTGATGGTGGGCCTGTGCAGTACTGGTGGCAGGCCTGTGTGGTGGTACCGATGGTGGTACTAGTGGCGGGCCTGTGTGGCGGCACTGGTGGCAGTAATGGTGGTGGGCCTGTGTGGCGGTACCAATGGCGGTACTAATGGTGGGCCTGTGTGGCAGTACCAATGGTGTTACTGGCGGTGGGCCTGTGTGCCTGTACCGATGACGGTACTGGTGGCAGGCCTGCGTAGCGGTACCTGTGTGACAGATGGGCTGTGTAACAGATGGGCTGTGTGACAGATCTCTTTATTGGGGGGCTGTGTGGTGTACAGTAATGCAGACAAACACTAGATTACGCTAGATTACTCACTGATCCCTGCTCTCTCCTCACACGATTAATGCGTGAGGAGAAAAAGCAGGGATAAGATAGTAACCACTCTTTGTTTACACTTATGACCGGCTGTGATTGGACACCGCCAATCACGTGGTAAACAGGCAATTTCATTGGCAGAATACCGTGATTGGAAATGGGCTATGTCCGAGGGAAGCGTGCCATCCCCGATCACCACTGTGCGTGCATTCGGGGGCGTGTTCTAGAGGTGTATCCTGCAGGATGTCATATTATGCCCAGTCGGGATATTGCAATCACTTCCTGGCCGTCAATCTGCTATAGGCCAGGCGGGAAGTGGTTAATATTATTTTCATTTGAGTTTTTGCACTAAGCACTGAATTTGTAATAGTATTTTTTGGGACAGTCTTTCACCTAAGGGCCAAGGGTTTTAGGAATAAAAGATATAGCTTTGTTGAAAAATTATACTGTTGCTTTATGTTGTTTTGTAAGAAATCTAATTATGCAGATTAATGAAGTTACTGAAATGTCTTGCTGAAGAGGATAATGAATTAAGGGGATGAAGCAGTCTAAGTTTTATTACTGGTGAATTTGATATTTAAAGTAAAAATTCAACTCTTATTGTGATTTAATTATATTCAACTGTTTAATTGATTTTATTGTAATAAAATTGACAGTGGTAGATGGTATCAGAGTCCATGACATTAACAGACAAACAGATATTTATGAATATAGACTATTTTTTACAATGATCCGAAGTTCGTTTGACTCAACATTTGTCCAAAATTCTTTGGTAAATATTCACCTTATCCAACAAGCCAAATTAGAGGAGGTGCACTCAAGATTCAACCAAGATTCACCCAGTGAAAAATACATTCCCTGGCAATTGGAAACATCTGTCCTTCATTAGGTTGGTCTTTACTGTAGCATTCACCCTATATATAAAAATAGTGAATGTTACTTTTTATGCATATTCACCTGGCATACCCTCAACCTATTTCTTAGCTGAAATTTGCCTTGCTTAGCTGTAGAATTATTACATTTTCTACTAAATTCATTAAGACAGATTTAGCCAAGTCATTTGTGACATATACTGCTTAGTAAATTGTGTAAGTTGCAACTTGGAGCTTATACAGAGCTTCCTCTCTTTGCCAGCTAAGATTGAGTAACACATTTAGTTTTCTTGATTTAAATGCAATAATAAAAATACACCAAACACTATAAATAGAGTAAGGCTGGTAGCTCTGGCAAGCTAAAGTAGAACAGTGGTATTTTAAGAATCCTAATCCTTTATTAAAACTGAAGCAAATGCATTATTTACTTGTGGCAGTGGTGCTGTGCACCTGTGTTTCATTAGTTTCTAGCACAAGCTACAATGGTCAGTGGCACAAAAAAATACAGCCAGGTGGCATCCACACACAATGTCCATCTCTACCTAAAGGTAAAATAACAGCCAAAGTTTCAGGCCTCACATTTAATTTGTATCACACAAAGAGGGTGTAAAAAAAAGCTTTAGAGCTCACTTACAAGAATGCATCTTACAATTTACAATTTTTTAATTAAATTGGGAGCAAAGTAGTATGCAGAGATCAAAAATGTATTCTGATTTACGAAATGGAAATGGCCTAAAAGAGGTTACAGAACTACTGAAAACACATGTATGGTGATGTATTTTATTCATTTTATGAATGTTTAGTGATAATCATTTTTTCTGCACTTCATAAAGTATGTATATGATAATGAAATGACCACCCACATCCCTAAATTGATCTAGTAAAGGGGTACTATTAGCATAACTACGGAAAATATGGAGACGGTGGGGGCATGGATTTTATATTATGAATTTTCTTCAATTTCTGCTATTATTACTGTATCTTAAGCTTGAGACCAGGGAAAGCAGTCAGTCTTCACCCGTGACAGGTGAATTTCAAGGTTGTGTGGAAAGGATGTTTGTGTGGTGGGTGGGTAGGAGAACTCCAGTCAACAGACCTCATGACACGTCCTGCTTGCAGTTTCCATGTTCTCCCTGTGCCTGAGTGGGTTTCCACTGGCTACTCTGGTTTCCTCCCACACTCCAAAGACATGCTAGTAGTTTAATTGGATCCTGTCTAAATTGGCCATATCATGTGTATGTTTGAATGTGTGTTAGGGAACTTAGATGGTAAGCTCCTTGAGGGGAGGGACTGATGTGAATGTACAATGGATATGTAAAGTGCTGCATAAATCGACAGTGCTATATAAGTTCCATAAATAAATAAAAATAAAATAAGCAGGAAAAGATGTTATGGCCAGAAGCACATTTGCTGGGTAAATCTTGACAAACAATGATCATGCAGTATGCATCATATGCATCATATGACCACGCTTCTTTATTACCTTGTTTGTATCGATTATGGCTGCTTAAATCATACCTAAAGTCAGATTTTTTTTTCAAATTAAGGGAAATTCTTTCTTAGACAGTTGTCACCAGAACAGATATCGCCATTTGGAAATGTTCCCTCCAAACCTGTTCTAGTGACAACTCAAAATGTTGAAATTTCCCTTTTAGTTTTGGTGATGATGGTGATAAGGACTGTATACAGCAATACAAGCCTAATAGAGTTCTTACTCTTCCCCACACTAACCAGAATTAAAACACAAAAACAATTGTTTAGATAGACTTTAAGAAACATGTTTTTACCAGCTGGAATTGATGGTATTTTTTTCTATAAGGTATGTAACAAGGACCATGGTCAGAACTTATTTACCCTCATACCAGGGCTACTGTGATATGCGGTATGTGGCTGATGTCATCCGTGTGCAAAAATAAACAAGCAGCTCGGTATCTTTGGCTTGCCCAGAAGACTCAACCACAGCTAAATGTTTTATTTCCTACGTAAATCAATATAATAATAATTTATGTATAGAAATTTGCTTTGTGTCTGATTCTACCCCTCTTTTCAAATGCTGCTAAGAAGCTTAACATTATCCATAAGATTAAACTGCTCAAGTCCCACTAAACTGAAAAATTTCAGGGAATTTTTAAAAATTAGCTTATTGTTCTGTAAACTTGAAAACATCTTCTTTCCAAACCCCAGTATAAAGCAGAGCAGGTCTAATTTCTATCCTTGTTGCACAAAAACACTCACATAATTTTTACTGATGAAGAAGATACTATGGCATGGTTTCCCATGAGCAGGAAACAGCGGCGGCTAGTGTATGAGGGGTGCTTGGGCGCCGCCTCCCCGCCGCTGAAATGAAGGAAAAAAAAAAAGTCAGCCTGGCTCCCCTGCAGGTGGTGCAGGTACATTGACTTTTCATTTTTTTTTTTTTCGGTTCCTTGCTGTCAGCTGACAGCAAATAGTGAGCCGATTGGCCAGTAATTAAACTCTATGTGTGTGCACTGGACGGGCGCACACCCATAGCGTGATTGGCTGCCCCCTGATCCATCAGAGCCAATGACTCTCTGTCATTGGCTGCTGTGGGCGGGGGCGAGACAATGGTGGACGTGCTGGCTGCATGATAAGTCATGCAGGCGCAGCACTCCACCGGGACCCACGAGGAGAGAGACGGACCCAGAGGAGCGAGACAGACACGGTATATCTGCCGCCCAGCAGGCCAGCACTCCACCGGGACTCACGTCACGAGGAGAGAGAAGGACTCAGAGGAGCGAGACGGTTACGCTGTATCTGCCGCCCAGCAGGCCAGTACTTGTCTTCTTCAGTTGACCACTGCCAGCCAGGCCCAAACAGCAAGCCGCGGTCACCACCTGACCACACTGTACCAGGCCCGCCGGCAGCAGCCACACGACCAGACGGTCGAGCCGAGCCAGACTGCCAGAAAGAGACAGCACTGCAGGACAGCCGGCTGCAGACTGCAGAGACAGGTGGGTCGTAGTAGCAGTAACAGATTGCAACAGTGATAGGGATTTATAAGCTATAAAGAAGAGAAAGTACAAATTTGGAACTTATAGGGCATAGGAGAGCCCCACTTCTACTGTATAATATGTCTGTATAACAAAAGCCCTTCTCTAATAGTGATAATATATTTATAATCAAATTAATGGATTTTATCTGAGGCATATTACACAGTTTGACACATATTATACAGTGGATTGAACCTCTCTCCTCCTTCCAACAAATTATTTAACATTGGATTTGAATGTGGGCAGAAAAGGGTTTATGGAAATGTACTATCAGAAAAAGTACAGTATTCATTTTGATCTACTGCCCTCACCTAAAGGTTGTGCCTCCTACCCAATAGGCCACAGACAGGCCTGTACTGGCCATCGGGACTACCGGGAGTTTCCCCGGTGGGCCGATGGCTCAGTGGGCCGGCCTCGTCCTCACAGGGGTCCCCGCGATCTACCTGTCAATTACCGCCAGTCAGCTGTCGCGTGACGGGTAGATGGGGATTCAACTGCAGAGAAGCACAGGGAGCGGCTGTGTATGAAGTTCTCATTCATGTCATGCTGCTCCCTGGCGGCCCCACCCCCTCCTCTCTCCTCATCCATTCCAATTGGCTTGTGACATCACCTGGGATGATCATCGCGCCCTTCGCCAACACATACTTCAAGAGTAAGTACAGTACGACGAGCGACTACCGGGGCGGGGGAGGAGAGAGGAGCAGGTAGGGTCCACTACAGTGTTCGGTTAACCTTACCTACTCCTCTCTCCTCCCCCACCCCGGCGGTCCCTCGTCGTACTGTACTTACTCTTGAAGTATGTGTCGGCGAGGGACACGAAGAGACGTCAACTTAGGGGTAGATGGGCAGTGCGCTGTCGACTGACCGCCATTAACTGTCCATCTAGCGCCCCTGGGGACACTCCTGCTCCGG
>BLSH010522051.1:629744-648776 GCA_018402905.1 Glandirana rugosa
TGCATTGGCCATGCTGTCCATGGAAAAGCGACTGGTCAGTGAAATACCTGACTTCAACCAGAGGGTCATTGAGAAATTTGCAAGCCAGAAGGAAAGGAGAGCAAAGTTTCTTTACAAATAGTATGACAGGTGTCAATGATACTATTTGGACTTATTCACCCTTTACTCTGAATCTGAGTTTTTTTTTTTTTGTTTGAACAATAAAGTTTGTTTAAAAAAAAAATTGTTTGATTCATGGTACATTTATTGCATTCTTTAACAGTTGACCTAAACATTACCATTTTCAATATTTTATCCACCAGTAATAATCACCTGATAGAAGACTATTTACGGTGCTACATTACTAACAGTTTAATTTTTCCATTTGATTGCGCACCCAAAAATTTTGAGCACCAGCCGCCACTGTCAGGAGGAGTCCTAACACAGTCGAATCTATAAGGGGTGGGGCTTACAAGAAATGGGAGGGGTCAAAAAAGAGGGGCGGGGTCTGGCGCCCCCCATCCAAAAGTTTTTTTGCTAAGGACCATAACCCCCCCCCCCTCTAAAATTGTGTTTGTTTCTCTTTTAATGAGCTCATCACCTAAAAATATAAAATATAAAAATATTTTTAAAGCAAAAAAAAAAATTCTGATATGTTTGACTGAAATGAAAGGCACAGAGCTGACAAAGAACATTTCTTTTCCTATGGAATATGTCACATACAAAAAGATTTTAAGGGTATAACATCACGTACTTGTCAACAGGATCATTTTTCTCATCACTTCACTCGAGTGACTTTTCTAAAAAACTAGAAGTACTAAAGGATATGTGTCATAGACCCCTAATAAACTGTCTTGGTAACAGCATTAATAATATGTAATGACAAATTGTTTTTTGCATCTAATGAGTTTCCCATTGTGATAGTATGTCTTCACACACAATCTTTACAAAAAAACAGCATTGTGTTGATAGAAAACACATGCATGTAAATCAGTTGCTTAGCTTTCCATTGGCTGGTTGTACTTGCAATAAAAAATACTCTTTCACCCCATATTTGTTCTTACGTATAACTCATAAAAATGTATTTATTTTTAACAAGGGTATTTACATTATACTGTTAGGGTGCTGCTACACGTCTAGGCCAATAAGCCTCCATATTAGAATTTGGCGAACAGTTTGAGCCGAGCAAAAGTTTGACCTGAACATCGCCTGTTCACCAAAAGACCAAAATTTGTGGGGCGATCGGCGGACAAACATCCCGTTGAGCGCCCCACAATGCACACAGTGCATTCTAAGCATAGTGAATACCTGGTTTGTTAAGGAGCGGGCTAGGAAGCCAGCAGATGTGTCCATAACAATGGATGAGTCATCAGCTGTCAATGGAAATCCCTGCTGTCACATGAATAAATATAAACATTGCCGGCATTACACATGTGAAAAAAAATGGCGCGGGGGTCCCCTCCCAATCCATATCAGGCATTGTGATTGAGGATGGATCTGCATTGGGGGACATTGTTTTGGGTTTTTTTTAAATAAAGGAATTGTCCAAAACTTTGTGTGTGTTTTTATTTATTTTTGACACTTTTTGGTGAATGGGTAGGGGTACTGTTACAGTAAAAATAACATTTATAAAGCAAAAAATTACAGTGAAATTGCCTGCAATAAAATACCATTGCTGGAAATATAAAAATGTTAAAAAAATGGTGTGGGGTCCCCCCCCCCCAATCCATCCCAGGCCCTTTGGGTCTGGTATGGATTTTAAGTGGAACTCCATGGCAAAAAAAAATGATGTGGAGCGCTGCCCCCACCCCACAGCACCTTGTCCCTATGTTGATGGGGACAAGGGCCTCTTCCCGACAACCCTAAGCTGTGGTTGTGGGGGTCTACAGGCAGGGCACTTACCGGGGGTCCCAGATCCTGCCCCCCTCATGTGAATGAGTATGGGGTACATAGTACCCCTACCCATTTACCAAAAAGTGTCAAAAAGAAGTCAAAACACTCACACACTTTTTGACAGTTCCTTTATTAAAAATAAAAAAACAATGTCCCTTGATGTAGATTCATTGTCAAACATGATGGCCGCCATCACCGCCAGACCCAAAAAAAGAAAAAAAAAGCTCTGCGTGGGACGAAGGCTAACCGCTATCTGCCTGCTCTGCCATCTGACCTGCCAGGCTGCATGCTTGGATAAGGGTCTGGTATGGATTTGGGGGGGGGGACCCCACACCATTTTTTTTAAACTTTAATGTGGAGTTCCCACTCAAAACAAAAAATATTGAATCGCAGCTCCACAATATTCCAAAGAAAATGAGTCCATAATCCACTACACAAGTCAATGATAATAATTAAGGTTCATACAAAGAGGAAGACTTTTCTGCTGCCATATATCCTTGGGAGTTCCCTATTACCTCCCAAGGATATCTGGCAGCAGAAAAGTCTTCCTCTTTGTATGAACCTTAATTATTATCATTGACTTGTGTAGTGGATTATGGACTCATTTTCTTTGGAATATTGTGGAGCTGCAATTCAATATTTTTTGTTTTGAGTGTGTGTTCATTCACTATATTGTTTTTGGGGTGAAACACTTTACTAATTTTTCCATTTAAGTATCTTTAGAACTCTAGCACTAATTGTCAGGTGAGCGCCCTACACCTGCTCTCTCAAATCATCATTTATGTAATCCAGACAGGTATCCCTGTCTGTGATTTAGGTGGGCTGCATAACCTATACTGCACTTGCACTTTGGATTTTATGGTGGGGGCGCCGTAACCTGTTCTTATCTGTCCTTTTTTTTATGTGGAGTTCCCCTTAAAATCCATACCAGACCTAAAGGGCCTGATATGGATCAGACCCCACACCATTTTCTTTAACATTTTTTGTACTGCCAGCAATTTAAATGTATTTTTTTTTTTTTGCTTTGAAAATGTCAGTTTTGCTGTAGCAGGTTATATACATGGTACAGATGTGCCACTTTACAGGCAGACTATGGGGACCCCCAGGCACTATATTTAAAGGATTTTTTCATTTTTTTATGGTTTCACTTTAAGCATCATTAAAATCACTTTTCCTTTTTTAAACCTTTTTTTTTAATTGGTACATGTCCCCCAGGGCAGTACCCGAGCCCTCATATTTTAAATGGCCAATAACTTGCATATAAGTAGGGTTGAGCGAACCCGGACTGTAAAGTTCGGGTTCGTACCGGACTTTGGGGTGTCCGTGCCCCGAACCGGGACATTTGAAAAAAAGTCCGGGTTCGGTATTTGGGTATTTTTCGCACATTTTCTATAACTGCAGGGCAGCCAATCAACAAGCGCTTCACTTGTTTGCCCTTAGAAGCTATCACAGCCATGCCTACTAATGGCATGGCTGTGATTGGCTAGTGTATCATGTAACCCAGCCTCTATATGAGCTGGAGTCTCGTAGTGCTGCATGTCACAAGCTCTCAGGCTAGTGTAGGGAGAGGATGCTGCCGGCGCTGTGAGGGATAGATTACCGTTCTTATATCATCTCATCCTGCATTACAGACAGGTTCCTGGCGGTGCTGTGAGGCGAAAGATTAGTGTTCTACAACCATCTGATTCTGGACTAGGTACAGTTTCCTAGTGCTGTGAGGGATAGATTACTGTTCTAATATCATCTCATCCTGCATTACAGACAGGTTCCTGGCGGTGCAGTGAAGTGAAAGATTAGCGTTACTCTGAAACTGGAGTAGGTACTGTTTCCTGGTGCTGTGAGGGACAGATTATTGTTCTAAAATCAACTCATAGTGCTATAGGGAGAGGTTCCTGCTGCTGCTGTGAGGGACAGATTATTGTTCTAAAATCATCTCATAGTGCTATAGGGAGAGGTTCCTGCTGCTGGTGTGAGGGACAGATTATTGTTCTAAAATCATCTCCTAGTGCTATAGGGAGAGGTTCCTGCTGCTGCTGTGATGGACAGATTACTGTTCTAAAATCATCTCATAGTGAAATAGGGAGAGGTTTCTGCTGCTGCTGTGAGGGACAGATTATTATTCTAGAATCATCTCGTGTGCTATAGGGAGAGGTTCCTGCTGCTGCTGTGAGGGACAGATTATTGATCTAAAATCATCTCCTAGTGCTATAGGGAGAGGTTCCTGCTGCTGCTGTGAGGGACAGATTATTGTTCTAAAATCATCTGATAGTGCTTTAGGAAGAGGTTCCTGCTGCTGGTGTGAGGGACAGATTACTGTTCTAAAATCATCTCTTAGTGATATAGGGAGAGGTTCCTGCTGCTGCTGTGAGGGACAGATTATGGTTCTAAAATCGTCTCCTAGTGCTATAGGGAGAGGTTCCTGCTGCTGCTGTGCGGGACAGATTATTGTTCTAAAATCATCTCCTAGTACTATAGGGAGAGGTTCCTGCCGCTGCTGTGAGGGACAGATTAGTGTTCTAAAATCATCTCCTAGTGCTATAGGGAGAGGTTCCTGCTGCTGGTGTGAGGGACAGATTATTGTACTAAAATCATCTCCAAGTGCTTTAGGGAGAGGTTCCTGCTGCTGATGTGAGGGACAGATTACTGTTCTAAAATCATCTCATAGTGCTATAGGGAGAGGTTCCTGCTGCTGCTGTGAGGGACAGATTGTTGTTCTAAAATCATCTCCTTGTGCTATAAGAAGAGGTTCCTGCTGCTGCTGTAAGGGACAGATTATTGTTCCAAAATCATCTCCTTGTGCTATAGGAATAGGTTCCTGCTGCTGCTGTGAGGGACAGATTATTATTCTAAAATCATCTCCTAGTGCTATAGGGAGAGGTTCCTGCTGCTGCTGTGAGGGACAGATTATTGTTCTAAAATCATCTCCTAGTGCTATAGGGAGAGGTCCCTGCTGCTACTGTGAGGGACAGATTATTGTGCCAAAATCATCTCCTAGTGCTATAGGGAGAGATCCCTGCTGCTGCAGTGAGGGACAGATTACTGTTCTAAAATAATCTCATACTACTATAGGAAGATGTTCCTGCTGCTGGTGTGAGGGACAGATTATTGTTCTATAATTATCTACTACTGCTATAGGGAGAGGTTCCTGCTGCTGTGAGGTACAGATTACTGTTCTAAAATCATCTCATACTGCTATAGTGGGAGGTTCCTGCTGCTGCTCTGAGGGACAGATTACTGTTCTAAAATCATCTCATACTGCTATAGGGAGAGGTTCCTGCTGCTGCTGTGAGGGACAGATTATTGTTCTAAAATCATCTCATGACTTCCGGTTCCGGCGCCACATGGAGTAGCTGCCTCTCCTCACAGCTCCCGCAGCAATCCCGGCAATCTGTCTACAAAACCCCCTCCGGAAACTTTTTCAAGGCTTCTCTCACGAAGCACCGGGTTACTCAGAGGACCGTGCGAGCCCGGATGGATCGCTTCGTGGAAAAAAACGCCGCCCGCCACATCGTGGAGCATCGTGGCCCGGAAGCTTCTGTTCGTTCGGACACGTTCGCTCGTTCGGATACGAGCACGAGCCACGAACCTTTGGATCCAAGCACGATGCACGACACTTCAGACCCCACGAAGCCCACATCGATGGAGGTGAGCTCTATCCCATCTCAACCCCCTGTCCTGGGCACAGGAGACACAGAACGAATCGCACAAGCAGTAGCTGCCCTGCTAGCACCCACCATCTCAGCCTCAGTTGAACAAGCTGTTCAAACGGGCATGCACAACTTCCAAAAAGAACTGAGGGCCCATGCTGAGAGAATCACAGAAGCGGAACAACGGATCTCCAACTTAGAAGATGAGGCTTGCCAATCTCATAAATCTGATCAGGCTCAAGACAAACAGCTCAAATGGCTCACCGAAAAATTAGAAGATCTAGAAAATAGATCCAGAAGGTGCAACCTTCGTTTCATAGGGGTAACTGAATCCCTCCAACCCGCAGCTCTGATAAATTTCTGCGGATCAAAAATACCAGAAGCCTTAGGCTTCCCTGGGCCCTGTATAGTGGAACGGGCTCACCGGTTCGGAGCGCCTAAAACCGACTGCAACACCCCGAGGCCTATAATTGCAAAATACCTAAACTATACAAACATGAGATACTTCAAAAATATGGCCAGACGAAGTCCCTGCGAATAGACGGAGTAACCATCCTCATCTTCGCCGACTACTCTGCTGAAGTAGCCAAGAGACGAAAAGCATTCCAACCGATATGTGCAGAGCTCTTCAAACGGAACATTAAGTTCACCCTGGCATTCCCCGCCATTCTACGCCTCAAAGCACCAAACGGAGATCAACTCTCCTACAATGACCCATCGGATGCTGACCACTATCTGCGATCACTTCGGCTGGACTCCTATGCCAATGTCGCAGCGAGAGAACCTTCCTCCCCTCGCCCCGCGGATCACCGGAGCCCTCGTAAAGATCCACCTAAACGCCTCAGAACAACAGGAGGAAGAACAACTGACCAACACCAAGCTTAACAATGAAGCAGGAATGAAGTCTCAGTCTATTCTTAAAATCTCACTCGGAGACAACAACGTCCATGAACCCAGAAGTTGCCCCACTTTGGACCTCCGCACAAATGAACAGTTCCAGACTCTATCACACCTCAGCCTCATGCACACATCACAGCTGTGGCAGCTCATCCTTCATACCCGCTCTCCAAACCACACGATCTGTGTCTTCATAAACCTCAACCTCTGGGACCTTTCTACAGTTACCACCTTAACTTCCTGGAGGACAGCAAAGACACGCTCTCAGGGTCTCATTGCTAAAGGGAACTGAACTAATGCAGTGAGTACATGTGGAAAAAAAGGAAGTCCCTACCATGTGTTATGTATTGTTTTTTGTTCAACTTAGTTTCTATCAGTCACTATGTACATGAGTTTTCGTTGTGCACTCAGGGTTCTCACAATAATTCCTCTATATTTAACCCTACCTCTTTTTTTTCATTTCTCAAGATGGCACAACATGCCAAAAATCAAACACCATTCTTCACTAGTCCACTTAATAACATATATACCAGCATTAGACCCCCACCACTCTCTCTTTTATGAAAATCGTATCCTGGAACGTAAAGGGACTTAGGTCACCGGTCAAACGAGCAAAAATTCTAAGACACCTTAAAAGACTACTTACAGACATTGCCCTTATACAGGAATCCCATCTCCCCCAATCCGAATTTCATCGCATGAGGAAATTCTGGGTTGGGACAGTTTTGGGTTCAGAGGCCATTGGGCGGAAAGCAGGGGTCCTCATTCTAATTAGGAAAAACTTTCCAGGGAAAGTTCTATCGATTGACTCAGACTCCCAAGGGCGCATGATAACAATACAACTTAGCTGGAACAACAAGACGTTACTAATTTCCAACATCTATGCCCCCACCAACTCTTCCAATCAATTTTTCGCGAATATGATGGCTTCTCTTCTAAAACACCCCCATCTCCCTCACATTGTGGGAGGTGATTTCAATAGTATCATGCATGCTCAGGACGATAGATCCCAACCCAAAAAATCACTTGAACTCCATAGAATATCTGAACCTACCAACCTGGCAATAACAGTAGAATCCCTGGGTCTACAAGACCTCTGGAGACTCCAACACCCTACTGATAGGGAATTCACTTTTTATTCTATCCCCCATAAAGTCTTTACGAGAATAGACCACATATTCGGCACCGAACAATGTATCCCCCTTGTGGAAAACTCCAAAATTGAGGAAATTGTTATTTCCGACCATGCCCCAGTATCTCTCTCCCTTTTGGAACATAACTCAAACACTCCCCCCAGTCTCTGGCGATTCCCAGCACATCTAACCAAAACAGATGACTACAAGTCTTTTATTACAAAAGCCTGGGAGGAATACTCTCAATCAAATGCACAACATGTGGATTCCCCTAACTTATTTTGGGAGGCAGGCAAAGCCTTTCTGAGAGGGCGAATAATCTCATACGCCTCTTCTCTCAAAAAGCATTATATGTCTAAATACAAGGAAGCCAGCCAGAGACTCAAACTGGCCCAAAGGGCCCTTTCAGATCTCAACTCGGATGCAAACCTGGCATCCTGGAAGGCGGCCAAGCAAGACTTCGATCATTGGGCAGATACCATGGAGTTATCCAGGAAAGCTCGCTCAGATGCCACCTTCTTCAAATTTGGCAATAAACCCGGGAAGCTTCTCTCAAGACTGTGCAGAGGGCCCTATACACCCACACATATTCACTCATTACGCGATTCTCAAGGAAATATCAGAACCCAACCACAAGAAGTAACAAAAATTATGCATGACTTTTACACCTCTCTCTACGCACTAGATCCCGTAAACATTTCCAAGGCAGAGGACTTTTTAAGAAACTGGAGTTACCTCATATTACCCCCCCCCAACTCGAGCAATTAAATGCCCCTATTTCACCCCATGAAATAATCAACACAATCAAAAATCTAGCCCCAGCAAAAGCCCCAGGCCCTGATGGCTTCACAGGTGAATTTTATAAATCCGCAACTGATTTAATTTACCCGACATTATTAGCAGCATATAACCAAATTTGGAAAGGAGGACCCCACCTTCCAACCGGCCATCAAGCCATTATCAAATTATTGGAGAAGAAGGGAAAAGACCCTTTAGAACCAGGCTCTTATAGACCTATCTCTCTTCTCAATTTAGATGTCAAAATTCTGTCCAAGATAGTGGCCACACGTCTGGCAAATATCCTCCCATCGTTGATACATCCAGCCCAATCGGGTTTTGTCAAAGGCAGAACTGCTACCTTAAATATCCGAAAGGTAATGATGGCCCTAGATTACGCAAACTCCCACAACGAAGCTGATCTGGCCACCATTGCCTTAGATGCAGAAAAAGCATTTGACAATGTCAATTTTGACTGGTTATACTTAGTACTGAATAAAATGGGATTTGTAGGTCCCTTCATGCATTTGATAAACAAAATGTACTCTTCCCCTACGGCAAAATTAGTAGTAGCCGGGCATCTGATGAACTAACTGAGGCTATTCAAGGGTACAAGGCAGGGGTGTTCTCTATCACCCCTGCTGTTCAACCTGGCAATGGAACCATTGTCCAGATTCATAACATTCAAAGCACCCCTTCACGGCATCCCTTTTGCAAACCTAAAAATTTGGTCGGCTTTATTCGCAGAGGATGTGCTCATTTTTACCTCAAACCCTGCCTCAGATATTCCTAGTATTAAAAATATATTTGAAGAATTTAAATTATATTCAGGACTACGTATCAATCTAAGCAAAAGTGAAGTCCTCTGTCTTGGAAACCATCGATCCCCTGGTTGGGCCGCCACCTCCCCTTTCTCCATGGCCAAATCTTACCCTACTTATCTAGGTGTGAAAATTGGCAAATGCCCCTCTTCTATATACACCCTTAACTTTCCCCCTCTAATCTCTAAGATAGCATGTGAACTGGAAGGCTGGATGGATCTCCCCCTCTCGCTCCTGGGAAGATGTCACCTCTATAAAATGGTCAGTTTTGCCAAACTTTTATACCCTCTTCAAACTATTCCACTGCTCCTCAAACATAAAGATGTTCAGTTACTACATAAGTCACTCTCCAAATTTGTCTGGCAAAAGAAAAGGGCCCGTATTGCCCTTAGTAAACTTTATCTGCCTAGGAGCGCGGGGGGGGGTAAACCTACCAAACACTAGAATGAACAACCTGGCTTGTCTAAATTGTACTAGACTGGATATCCAAATCCTCTAAATACACGTCCTATAAGTTGGAATCCGCAACGGTCTACCCGTTATCACTCGAAGCTCTACTCCACGTCAAGCCCAATCTCCTCAACCAGGATCTAAAACACAGCCTCTTGATAAGAGACACGATCATCGCCTGGAGAGAAACCAGAAAATGCTTAAAACTGCCAATCTCCATATCCAAAAGCACACCAATACAGGGGAACCCTTACTTTCCCCCAGGGATGGCCCATAAAGCATACATAGAATGGACAGACCGAGGTCTCACCAAATTTGCCTCTCTCTGCAACCCGTCCACAGGAGCTCCTCTGCCATTCCAAGACCTAACGAAACAATATTCTCTTCCACCCTCCCATTCCTTCTATTATCAGCAGTGTATAAGCTATCTGAAGGCCACGGATAAAGAGAGGTTGACTCATTTCAAACCCTCCATATTAGAAAAATCTCTGGACAAAGGAACTTACTCCATATCGATACTATACAAACCCCTTATGTTCGCCTCTGCCCCCTTATCGGCCACACAGGCTGCATTCAAATGAAATTCTGACTTTCCTGATCCGGACATTCTCCACAAAATTCTAACGGGATACAACTCAATCCTAAAACTAACCCCCAACGAAGCATGGAGAGAAACCCAGCTCAAACTGATAGACCGAGCATACATCCCCTTCAAGAGGTCTCCAACGATCCCAAATTCCATGGCGTGCCCTCCATGCCAACGCCTGAAACCCACATTAGCACACCGTTTCTGGTCCTGCCCACTAATTGAAGCCATCTGGGAACAAACCATATCCTTCGTTTTTGGCATCACAATGACCAAAATCCCTAAAGACCCCCTCCTACTCATTTTTGGATACTGGGATAAACAACTACTTACTTGGTCTTCCACAAACGAAAAGAACCCTCATCCTTGGATTCAAACAACATTAATGGCTGCCAGGAAAGTGATCCTGAAAAACTGGACTATTACATCTCCCCCAATGATCTCTCAGCTTAAAATAGACCTTCGACTTACTCTATATAGAGAGAAACTTACTACAGACTTTTCAGACTTAAAGAGTAGTCACAAATTCTTTAATAAGTGGAAGGCTTTTATCAACCGATCTCTCTTGAAAGAGGAACAGAATCTCTTTCAATGTCAACTATATTACTGCTACAATGACCTAAGAGCTTTCTATGACCATGACTGCTAATCTAAGTAAACACTTAGGCCAAGGAAAACTCAAACCCCCTGCAATGCACAACGGGACTCGATGCACTCCTACCAAGTTCTACTATCATCAGTGTTCATACCTGTCCCATACCCTCCTATTTACTTTCATCTCCGCCTCTTACCCCCCCACCCGCTGGATACAAGGGACTCAGTGTCAACAAATCCCTCAAGTGCTAGACAACCATCCAGCCTTCCCCAGTTAGGTTATATTTTGACTTCAAGTATATATTTGATGTATAATCACAATGGTTATGTTGGTCCTTTGTCATCTTATTATTGTTTATTTTTATTCAGAAAAAGTACAATACCACAATGGCTTTATCAAGCCGTTGTACTGTCTTTACCTTGTAATATGTGCATTTCTCTCAATAAAAATGTATTGAAAAACAAAAAATTATCTCATAGTTAGTGTTGAGCGAACCCGAACTGTAACGTTCGGGTCCGTACCGAACTTTGGGGTGTCCGGGAACCGGACCCGAACATTTCAAAAAACGTTTGGGTTCTGGGTTCTGGTAGTTGATCACGCATGTTGAATAGCTGCAGGGCAGCCAATCAACAAGCGTTTCACTGGTTTGCACTTAGAAGCCATCATAGCCATGCCTACTAATGGCATGGCTGTGATTGGCCAGTGCATCATGTGACCCAGCCTCTATATAAGCTGGAGTCACTTGATGCTGAAGTCACATGCTCTCTGAGACTCTGACTAGTATAGGGAGAGGAAACTGCCAGCGTTTGTGTGAGGGACAGATTGCAGACATTTTAACATCTGATCCTGCATCCTGAGATTACTACTACTGTTGCTCTGAGGGACAGATTGCAGAAATTTGAGATTTCACATACTGCTGCTTTGAGTGACTGATTGCAGATCAAATCCTGCATAACACAATGATCACTACGATCGTACACAACGATCAGATTGTGGGAGTAATTTGAGATTTCACATACTGCTGCTTTGAGTGACAGATTGCAGATCAAACCCTGCCTAACACAACGATTGTTACGATCGTACACAACAATCAAATTGTGGGATCGTACACAACGATCAGACTGTGGGAGTAATTTGAGATTTCACATACTGCTGCTTTGAGTGACAGATTGAAGATCAAACCCTGCATTGCACAATGATCTGACTGCACTAGGTAGAGGCTTCTGCTTAGAGCAGGGTTTCTCAACCAGGGTTCCGTGGAACCCTAGGGTTCCTCCAGAGGTTGCTAGGGGTTCCTTGAGCAATGGTCAATTCCTACCTCTCAGATAAATTCCCAATGACATCATTTTTTTTTTTATCTATCTGTAAGGGGGTAATTCTTCCCAGTGACCACAAGTGTAAGGAGCATTCTTCCCACTGACATCACACTAATGTATCATGAGTTGTAGATTTTTAATTTTTAACGGGTTCCCCGAGACCGGAGAATTATTTCAAGGGTTCCTCAGTGTTGAAAAGGTTGAGAAAGGCTGGCTTAGAGGGACAGATTACTGTTCAAAAATCATTGCCTACTCCTATAGGGCCAGGTTCCAGCTGTTGCTGCAAGTGACACATTATTATTCAAAAATCATCTCCTAGTTCTAAAGGGAGAGCTTCCAGCTGTTGCTTAGAGGGACAGATTATTGTTCAAAAATCATTGCCTACTCCTATAGGGCCAGGTTCCAGCTGTTGCTGTAAGTGACACATTATTGTTCAAAAATCATCTCCTAGTTCTAAAGGGAAAGCTTCCAGCTGTTGGTGTGAGCGGTGCATTTCTTGCACCAAAATAAAAAGTCCGGCTACGTTGGTGTTTTCAAAAAAAAAAAAGGTATTAATTGGTATTATTAAATACTGCCTCCAGTTCCTTCACATTGTCTCCCTCCCGGTCCCTTGATGAAAGCTCAGAGTTGGCACCTGAAACCCATGGACATCTGTCTTTCTACTACCCACCACACCCAGGGACCTAGCACACCAAAGGCAGCTCAAAGGCATGCATGGCAGTTCTTCAGACAATGTGCTGATGACAAGACACGAGTGGTTTGCAAGCTGTGCAACGATAGCCTGAGCCGGGGCATAAATGTTCTCAACCTGAGCACAACCCCCATGACCAGGCATCTACATTCAAGGCACAAGCTGCATTGGAATAATTACCTCAAAATCCAAGAAAGGTCTCGGCCTCCTCCTGCTTCCTCTTCTGCTGCTGCCTCGGCCTCTTCCTCCACCTCTACAGTGACAGTGTCACCTGCCACCCAGCAAACAGACGATATGAAAGCAACGCCACCATGTCCGCCACCGTCCCCAAGCATTTCCACATTGTCCCATGGAAGCTTACAGCTGTCCATCTCCCAAACACTGGAGAGAAAGAGGTGGTACCCCCCTACCCACCCGCAATCCCTGGCCCTGAATGCCAGCATTTCAAAATTCCTGGCCTTTGAAATGCTGTCATTCCGTCTGGTGGACACGGACAATTTCAAACACCTGATGGCGGTGGCTGTCCCACAGTACATGGTTCCCAGCCGCCACTACTTTTCCAGACGAGCCATCCCTTCCCTGCACAAACAAGTTGGGGACAAGATCAAGTGTGCACTGCGCAATGCCATCTGTGGCAAGGTCCACATAACCACTGATACATGGACCAGTAAGCACGGGCAGGGACGCTATATCTCGCTAACTGCACACTGGGCAAATGTAGTGGCGGGTGGGCCTGAGCCGGCTAGCAATTTGGCGCATGTCCTTTCACCACCGAGGATTGCAGGGCATTTCTCTTTGCCTCCTGTTGCCTCCTCCTCCTACTGCGCTTCCTCCTCCTCGACCACCTACTCATCCGCTCAGCGTAACACCTTCAGCACCAACATCTGCACATCCAGGGGGAAACGACGGCAGGCTATTTTAAAACTGATATGTTTGGGGGATAAACCCCACACTGCGCAGGAGCTGTGGACGAGCATTGAACAACAGACCAATGAGTGGTTGTTGCCACTGAGTCTCAAGCCCGGCCTGGTGGTGTGCGACAATGGCCGAAATCTTGTAGCGGCTCTGGACCGAGCCTGTTTGACGCACTTCCCTTGCCTGGCGCATGTGCTGAATTTGGTGGTACAGAATTTTCTAAAAAACTACCCGGATATGTCAGAACTGCTGCATAAAGTGCGGGCGTTCTCACCCTGCTGCTGCTCGCCTGTCTGCGCTGCAGTGGAACTTCGGCCTTCCAGCTCACCGCCTCATATGCGACCTGCCCACAAGGTGGAACTCCAACTTGCACATGCTGGAGAGACTGTGCGATCAGCAGCAGGCAATAGTGGAGTTTCAGCTGCAGCAAGCACGGGTCATTCGCTCTGCGGAACAGCAACACTTCACCACCAATGAGTGGGCCTCCATGTGAGACCTGTGTAGCGTATTGCAGTGTTTTGAGTACTCCACCAACATGGCCAGTGCCGATGACGCTGCTCTCAACGTTACTATCCCACTTCTATGTCTCCTTAAAAAAACACTTCGGGCCATGGTGGAAGAGGATGTGGCACAGGAGGGTGAGGAGGAGGAGGAGGAGGAAGAGGGGTCATTTCCACGGTTATCAGGCCAGTCATTCGCAAGTGGTTCGGAGGGTGGGTTCCTGCACCAGCATAGGCCAGGTCAAAAATATTCAAGCCAGTGCACAGTTCTGGAGGACCAGGAGGACGAGGAAGATGAGGAGGAGGAGGAGGAATCACAGCAGGATGGCACCCAAACGCAGCTCATGGGCATCACTGGAGCGTGGCTGGCGGGATACAGAGGACACAGATGATATACCTACAACAGAGGACAGCTTGTCTTTGCCTCTGGGCAGCCTGGCACACATGGCCGACTACATGCTGCAGTGCCTGCGCAACGGCAGCCGAGTTGCCCAAATTGTAACTTCTTCTGATTACTGGGTGGCCATCCTCCTGGATCACCGTTACAAGGACAACGTGCCACCCTTAATTCCCTCACTGGAGCGTGAGAGGAAGATGCGCGACTACAAGCGCACACTGGTAGAAGCGCTGCTGAGGGCATTCCAAAATGACACCAGGGGCTCAGTGGAAGCACAAGGCGAAGGCAGAGGAGGAGGAGGAAGAGGCCACCAACGCAGCTGTGCCACCGCCAGCACCTCAGAAGGCAGGGTTAGCATGGCCAAAATGTGGCAAAGCTTTGTCAGCAGCCCGCCACAACAAACAGCACCACCAGCCGATAGACAACGTCTTAGCAGGAGGCAGCATTTCAGCAACATGGTGCAAGAGTATGTGTGCACATGCCTACACGTACTGACTGATGGGTCTGCCCCATTCAACTTCTGGGTCTCCAAATTGGCCACATGGCCTGAGCTTTCCCTTTATGCCTTGGAGGTGCTGGCCTGCCCTGCAGCCAGTGTATTGTCTGAACGTGTGTTTAGCACGGCAGGGGGCGTTATCACAGACAAGCGCAGCCGTCTGTCCACAGCCAACGTGGACAAGCTAACCATTATTAAAATGAACCAGGCATGGATCCCACAAGACTTGTCTGTACCTTGTGCAGAATAAATATTTAGACCGGACTCACACAGCCATTCGTATACTTGTATTTTTGAATAGGCCTCAATATTTTGGGGGCTACCCATATTATAAAGAAACAAAAAAAACTGTGTTGGCTACCTCCTCCATCTCCTCCTCCTCGACCACTGCCACTTCTACCTGCACTGCCACGGTCACGGCCTAGTCAACTTCTAGGCTCCTACTCCACAAACACCCCCCCTTCCCATTTTATTTATTTGATTTTAATTTATTTTCCCTATCCACATTTTTTTGTAGGGCACTTGCCCTACTCTTACCCCCATTTTACTTCATTTTGTAGCCCTCTAACACTTGACAGGACTTTGTTACAGCCATTTTTGTGCCTAAAAGTTCGGGTCCCCATTTACTTCAATGGGGTTCGGGGTCCGGGATAAAATTCGGGCAACATTCGGTGCCAAACCTGGACTTTTTCCTAAAGTTTGTTCAGACCCTCCGAACCCGAACATCCAGGTGTTCGCTCAACTCTACTCATACTGCTATAGGGAGAGGTTTTTGCTGCTGGAGTGAGGAACAAATTATTGTTCTAATAAAATCTCCTCGTGCTATAGGGAGAGGTTCCTGCTGCTGTTGTAAGTGACAGATTATTGTTCTAAAATCATCTCATACTACTATAGCGAGAGGTTTCTGCTGCTGGTGTGAAGGACAGATTATTGTTCTAAAATCATTTCCTAGTGCTATAGAGAGAGGTTCCTTCTGCTGCTGGTGTGAGAGACAGATTATTGTTCCTAAGTCATCTCCTAGTGCTATAGGAAGAGGTTCCTGCTGCTGCTGCGAGGGACAGATTACTGTTCTAAAATAATCTCATACTGCTATAGCGAGAGGTTCCTGCTGCTGGCGTGAGGGACAGATTATTGTTCTGAAATAATTTCCTAGTGCTATAGGGAGAGTTTCAGCTACTGCTGTGAGGGACAGATTATTGTTCTAAAAGCAACTCCTAGTGCTATAGGGAGAGGTTACTGCTGCTGCTGTGAGTGGCAGATTAGTGTTCTAAAATCATCTCATACTACTATAGCGAGAGGTTTCTGCTGCTGGTGTGAAGGACAGATTATTGTTCTAAAATAATTTCCTAGTGCTATAGACAGAGGTTCCTTCTGCTGCTGGTGTGAGAAACAGATTATTGTTCTAAAGTCATCTCCTAGTGCTATAGGGAGAGGTTCCTGCTGCTGCTGTGAGGGACAGATTACTGTTCTAAAATAATCTCATACTGCTATAGGGAGAGGTTCCTGCTGCTGGCGTGAGGGACAGATTATTGTTCTGAAATCATCTCCTAGTGCTATAGGGAGAGTTTCAGCTACTGCTGTGAGGGACAGATTATTGTTCTAAAATCAACTCCTAGTGCTATAGGGAGAGGTTACTGCTGCTGCTGTGAGTAGCAGATTAGTGTTCTAAAATCATCTTCTAGTGCTATAGGGACCTCTCCCTTCCTGCTGCTGGTTTAAGGGACAGATTATTGTTCTAAAATCATCTCCTAGTACTATAGGGAGAGGTTCCTGCTGCTGCTGTGAGGGACAGATTACTGTTCTCAAATCATCTCATACTGCTATAGGGAGAGGTTCCTGCTGCTGGTGTGAGTGACAGATTATTGTTCTAAAATCATCTCCTAGTGCTATAGGGAGAGGTTCCTACTGCTGTTGTAAGTGACAGATTATTGTTCTAAAATCATCTCATAGTGCTATAGGGAGAAGTTCCTACTGCAGCTGTGAGGGACAGATTACTGTTCTAAAATCATCTCATACTGCTATAGGGAGAGGTTCCTTCTGCTGGTGTGATGGACAGATTATTGTTCTAAAATCATTTCCTTGTGCTATAGAGAGAGGTTCCTGCTGTTGCTGCTGCTGTGAGGGACTGATTACTGTTCTAAAATCATCTCATACTGCTATAGGGAGAGGTTACTGCTGCTGCTGTGAGTTACAGATTTCTGTTCTAAAATCTTCTGATACTACTATAGCGAGAGGTTTCTGCTGCTGGTGTGATGGACAGATTATTGTTCTAAAATCATTTCCTAGTGCTATAGAGAGAGGTTCCTTCTGCTGCTGGTGTGAGAGACAGATTATTGTTCTAAAGTCATCTCCTAGTGCTATAGGGAGAGGTTCCTGCTGCTGGTGTGAGGGACAGATTATTGTTCTAAAATCAACTCCTTGTGCTATAGGGAGAGGTTACTGCTGTTGCTGTGGGTGGCAGATTAGTGTTCTAAAATCATCTCCTAGTGCTTTAGGGAGAGGTTCCTGCTGCTGGTGTAAGGGACAAATTATTGTTCTAAAATTATCTCCTAGTGCTATAGGAAGAGGTTCCTACTGCTGTTGTAAGTGACAGATTATTGTTCTAAAATCATCTCATAGTGCTTTAGGGAGAGGTTCCTATTGCAGCTGTGCGGGACAGATTACTGTTCTAAAATCATCTCATACTGCTATAGGGAGAGGTTCCTTCTGCTGGTGTGATGGACAGATTATTGTTCTAAAATAATTTCCTAGTGCTATAGAGAGAGGTTCCTGCTGTTGCTGCTGCTGTGAGGGACAGATTACTGTTCTAAAATCATCTCATACTGCTATAGGGAGAGGTTCCTGCTGCTGCTGTGAGGGACAGATTACTGTTCTATAATCATCTCATACTGCTATAAGGAGAGGTTCCTACTGCTGGTGTGAAGGACAGATTATTGTTCTAAAATCATCTCCTAGTGCTATAGGGAGAGGTTCCTGCTGCTGCTGTGAGGGACAGATTACTGTTCGAAAATCATCTCATACTGCGATAGGGAGAGGTTCCTTCTGCTGGTGTGATGGACAGATTATTGTTCTAAAATCATTTCCTAGTGCTATAGGGAGAGGTTCCTGTTGCTGCTGCTGTGAGGGACAGATTACTGTTCTAAAATCATCTTATACTGCTATAGGGAGAGGTTCCTGCTGCTGCCGTGAGGGACAGATTACTGTTCTATAATCATCTCATACTGCTATAGGGAGAGGTTCCTACTGCTGGTGTGAAGGACAGATTATTGTTCTAAAATCATCTCCTAGTGCTAGAGAGAGAAGTTCCTGCTGCAGCTGTGAGGGCAGATTAGTGTGCTAAAATCATCTCCTAGTGCTTTAAGGAGAGGTTCCTGCTGCTGTTGTAAGTGACAGATTATTGTTCTAAAATCATCTCATAGTGCTATAGGGAGAGGTTCCTACTGCAGCTGTGCGGGACAGATTACTGTTCTAAAATCATCTCATACTGCTATAGGGAGAGGTTCCTTCTGCTGGTGTGATGGACAGATTATTGTTCTAAAATCATTTCCTAGTGCTATAGGGAGAGGTTCCTGCTGCTGCTGTGAGGGACAGATTACTGTTCTAAAATCATCTCATACTGCGATAGGGAGAGGTTCCTTCTGCTGGTGTGATGGACAGATTATTGTTCTAAAATCATTTCCTAGTGCTATAGGGAGAGGTTCCTGTTGCTGCTGCTGTGAGGGACAGATTACTGTTCTAAAATCATCTTATACTGCTATAGGGAGAGGTTCCTGCTGCTGCCATGAGGGACAGATTACTGTTCTATAATCATCTCATACTGCTATAGGGAGAGGTTCCTACTGCTGGTGTGAAGGACAGATTATTGTTCTAAAATCATCTCCTAGTGCTATAGGTCTTGTTATTAGACAGGTAGTGTGGTCGTCTTCCTTGGAGAGGGAT